>JAPYYJ010000192.1:0-20105 GCA_028533885.1 Nasua narica | reverse complement strand
GCCAAGTTCCTTTACTGCACAAGCAGAAGACATTATTCTGCGAGAAGGACAAAGACAGGAGGTTATTTACATGGCAGAAAGGGAGCCATGGCAGCATGGGAAGAGGGGATGGGGAGGGTGCCCTTGTTTGGTGAGGTTGATGAAGGTCGAGGCTTGAGCTCTTTGGAATCGGACATGCCCCAGGGTCCCTGGCAGCACCTGCACTGAGGGGGGTGAGGGCCCTCTGCTTCCCTTAAGCTCCCTTGGCCTCAGCTCCGGTGCTCCATGCCATAGGCGCGAGGCCTGAGACCATCCCACGCTGGCCCTCTGACGCCCCTTGTGCCCCGCAGATGTGGATGAGTGTGAGGCTGGGGACGTGTGTGACAATGGCATCTGCACCAACACGCCAGGCTCCTTCCAGTGTCAGTGCCTCTCTGGCTACCATCTGTCAAGAGACCGGAGCCGATGCGAGGGTAAGCGGGGTGGAGAGCTGGGAGTTAGCCTGTTCCTCTGTACCCCAGGACTGCCCTGGCCTAGGTTCCAAGCCAGACACTCTCCTGCCCAGGCCCCCTCCAGATCCAACATTGGGCCTGGGGGGTGGGCCCGCCCCGGGGCTCTGGGGGAAGCCTGTCAGGCTGTGTGAGCTGGCTCAGCCCCTGAGATTCCCCACCTCTTTGATCCTCTGCAGACATCGATGAGTGTGACTTCCCCGCAGCCTGCATTGGGGGTGACTGCATCAACACCAATGGCTCCTACCGATGTCTCTGTCCCCAGGGGCATCGGCTGGTAGGCGGCAGGAAGTGCCAAGGTATGGGGGCATTGGCTGAGAGTCCCTGAGGAGGGCTGGCAGGGAATGGCAGGAATCTCGACTCCCTGTTGATCTGTCTTTCCATCCATCTGCCCATGCACACATTCACTCCCCCTTCAACTCCTTCACCTACAATAGCAACAGTTATAATGAAAGTAATTACGGGGTGCTTACTATGCGCCAGGCACGGAGCTGACGACCCGCGGCCCCCACCAGGGGAGGCTGACATGTGAATTGATTCTTACCGTTCAGGGTGCCAAAAGAGGTCTGGACAAGGGACTAATTGGCAATGGAGAGGTGAAAACTGAACTGGAACTTGGAGCAGAAAGAGGATTTCCTAAGGCATAAATGAGGTCCCCGTGCGGAGAGAAGCAGGCATGGCATTCCAGGCCTGAAGACCAGGGTGTGCAAAGCACACATCTGGGAGGAGTTAGTTGTGTTTTTAGGGGAGAGTGCCCTGAACATCGAGTTAGGGTGCCAGTATTTAGAATAAAGGATGAAACGGAAAGATATCAGGAGGCCAAACCGCAAGTCCTCAGATGCGGGGCTGAGAGTTAGGGCTCCATTTGTTGCCGGTGACAGCCGTGGCAGGTTTTAGGAAGAAGACAGTGAACGTCCATGCCTCTCCTCACGTGCACAGACAGACCAGAGTGGACTTCCTGTTGTGTGCACTTTGAGAGCAAAGTGGAAGCTTGGGTTCTGAACTTGTGCGTGTCCCTGGAGGCACACCCCCCCAGGGAAGGAGGGGCTGGTTTCCTCAGAGCAACTCTTCTGCTTCCCTCGCTGGCCACAGATATAGATGAATGCAGCCAGGACCCCGGCCTGTGCCTTCCCCACGGGGCCTGTGAGAATCTGCAGGGCTCCTACGCTTGCGTCTGTGATGAGGGCTTCACGCCCACCCAGGACCAGCACGGCTGTGAGGGTGAGCGCCCTGGGGTTCCGAGACAGACGCTAGTGCGAGCCTCTGGAATCTGGGGACCGGGGAGAGATCCCTTTTGTCTGACAGTCCCACGGGGCTGGACATTGCAGGAGGGGCCCAAATGCCACATTGAGGATGGAGCTTGGCTCTGATGGGGCGGCTGAGGGGAGCCAGGGAAGGTGAGGGTGCAGAGGAATGAGGCTGGTGGGGAGCATGGGTTGGCCAGACTGTGTGCAGGACCCTGAGCTGCCCTCCGCTCCCCTCAGAGGTGGAGCAGCCCCACCACAAGAAGGAGTGCTACCTTAACTTTGATGACACGGTGTTCTGCGACAGTGTGCTGGCCACCAATGTCACCCAGCAGGAATGCTGCTGCTCGCTGGGGGCTGGCTGGGGAGACCACTGCGAGATCTATCCCTGCCCAGTCTACAGCTCAGGTCAGGAGGCTCAGTTTCTTCATTTTTGGAAACGTGCTGGGGGAAATGGCCCCTTTCTGGGTCGGTGGGAAATGAGGCGGAGAACTCCGACCTGAGGCCACGCGCTCAGTGCGCACGCGCTCAGTCGTGCCTCCTTCCTTCCCCACGGCCGCTCTCTTCCCGCAGCTGAGTTCCACAGTCTCTGCCCCGACGGGAAGGGCTACACCCAAGACAACAACATTGTCAACTACGGCATCCCAGCCCACCGTGGTAAGCCCCAGCACAGCTCCGCCCACCGGGCACGCCCCGCTCCGCCCACCGGGGTTCGGACCGCCCCGATCCCGCCCGTGCTCGCTAGGTCGGTAGCGGGCACTGGGGTAAGCCCCGCCCACACCTTCAGCGTCTGCCCCGCCCCTAGCACGCTCACGTCAGCGTCCGGAAAAGCCTCTCCCACTGAGTTTGCTCCGCTCCCGCGGTAAGCCCCGCCCACACTTCCCTGGCTCCGGGCCTCAGCCGCCCCGCAGGTTAAGTCCATCGGGCGCCCACGGCTTGTCACTCCGCAGACATCGACGAGTGCATATTGTTTGGGGCGGAGATCTGCAAGGAGGGCAAGTGCGTGAATACGCAGCCGGGCTACGAGTGCTATTGCAAGCAAGGCTTCTACTACGACGGGAACCTATTGGAGTGCGTGGGTGAGTGCAGACAGTCCCAGTGGCCGTGGGACAGCGACCGGGAGACACGCACAACCACCCTACTTGGGGCCGGTTCCCTCCACTGGCGCTATTCCTCCCCGCAGACGTGGACGAGTGCCTGGACGAGTCCAACTGCCGAAATGGAGTGTGTGAGAACACGCGCGGCGGCTACCGCTGTGCCTGCACGCCCCCGGCCGAGTACAGCCCGGCGCAGCGCCAGTGTCTGAGCCCAGAGGAGATGGGTGAGGCCCGGGCCTGCTGGCTGGGGAAACAGGAGGGGAGCGGGGACCGGGCCGAGCCGTGACCGCCACCCCCCACCCACCCCGCACACGCCCTCGCTACCCATAGACGTAGACGAGTGCCAGGACCCGGCAGCCTGCCGCCCTGGTCGCTGCGTCAACCTGCCGGGCTCCTACCGCTGCGAGTGCCGCACGCCCTGGGTGCCTGGGCCCTCCGGCCGCGATTGCCAGCTCCCGGAGAGCCCAGCCGGTGAGGGCGAGAGTTGTCCTGGGCCAATCCCAGGGCCCGGTCCGCTGTGTGGAGCCCCGGAGTCGCGGCCCCCGCGAGGGTGGGTGGGAACGGGGGGCCGACTCTCCCCCTCCCCCCGCCTTCGGGTCCCTGGCTGATGCCTGGTCTCCCTCCGCAGAGCGTGCCCCAGAGCGGCGGGACGTGTGCTGGGCCCAGCGTGGAGAAGACGGCATGTGCGCGGGACCCCTAGCCGGGCCAACCCTCACCTTCGACGACTGCTGCTGCCGCCAGGGCCGTGGCTGGGGAGCCCAGTGCCGCCCCTGCCCACCGCGCAGCGCGGGTGAGCCAAGCTGCCGGGGGCTCCCGATTGGTGGGGGCGGGAGCTGGGTGCACCCACGTCGCTGACTGCCCCTGTCCGTCCCAGGGTCCCAGTGCCCGACATCTCAGAGTGAGAGTAATTCCTTTTGGGACGCGAGCCCCCTGCTGCTGGGGAAGCCCCCTCGAGGTGAGTGTAGCGGGAGGACACGGGGCGGGGCGGGGGGGGGGGGGTTCCCTGTCCGCCGCAGGTGGTGGAGGTGGAGGCTGATGTCGGCATTCTCCCGGCCCGCGCAGAAGACGACAGCTCAGAGGAGGATTCGGATGAGTGCCGCTGCGTGAGTGGCCGCTGCGTGCCCCGGCCTGGCGGTGCGGTGTGCGAGTGTCCCGGCGGCTTCCAGCTCGACGCCTCTCGTGCGCGCTGCGTGGGTGAGCCAGGAGGAGGGGCACGTGTGGGGGGCAGTGCCCAGGCCCGCAGTGGGCGAGGGGGTGCACACGCTAAGGGGGTTGTGGGTTCTGGGGCTCTGGCGAAGCCCGCACCTGTCGGCTCCCCCCACCCAGACATCGATGAGTGCCGAGAGCTGAACCAGCGAGGGCTGTTGTGCAAGAGCGAGCGCTGCGTGAACACGAGTGGCTCCTTCCGCTGCGTCTGCAAAGCTGGCTTCGCGCGCAGCCGCCCGCACGGGGCCTGCGTGCCCCAGCGCCGCCGCTGACGCGGGGCCGAACCTCGGCCATCAGCGAGGGGTTCCCGCCTGACCCTCTGGGCGAGCTCAGCCTCCGTCGCCTGCCCTGACTCGGGGCTTGGACCCAGGGACTCTCCAGGGCCCTCAGACCCCTTCCTGCGCCCGGAGTTTCGAGGGCGCCCCTAGCAGTGCCGCCCAGTTCACAGGAAGAGACTGGGTCTCGGGCACTGGTAGCCTTCCTCCCAGAGGGCATTTTCTGGAAACCGATAAATCAGATCATGCCTCTTTACTCTTGGCTTTCCAAGCAAATTGATGTTCACGTCTGTGGTGGGCGTGGACTCCACGGGCAGCGCCAGACCGGAGCCTCCTGGGAGGGGCTACACTGAGCCCAGGGCTACCCCGGGCTGTGAAATAGAATTTATTGTGGCTCTGATTATGTACACGTGAGATGTGCCTGGCCGGACAGGCCGGGCTGCATGGTTTGTACAATAAATACATCCGCGGGGCCCGCTCTCCGCGGCTACAAGTGCCCACACCGGCAGTTCAGTCCAGCTTCCGGGTGCCCAGCTTCCTGGGGCCCTTGGCCGCCTTCTTCTCGGCGCGTTTGGCCTCCATCTCCCTCCGACGCTCCTCGCGCTTCTTCCGGGCCAGCTCGGCCTTCCCTTGCCCTGGGAGCAGGAGGAGGAGGTGGGCTGAGGGCTTCAGGAGCACAGGGGGCTCTGCTGCCCAGCCTGCACCTGCCCCAAGGTCAATTCAGCAGTTCTGGTGCCCGCGTCCAGGGGAAGCACTTACGGCTCTCTGTCTCCAGACCCTCCCAGTTGTCATCGCCCCACGAATCCGATCTCAGCTGAAAGGGAAGTGTGGTTGGAGTGGGGGCGGACTCCCAGCTGAGCTCCACCCTAGTCGGTACCCTTCCCCGGATGGGGGCCACGTACCTGGGCGCCAGCCTCCCGTCGTGCAGACACGGCAGCAAAGGGATCACCCTTGTCGCTGGGCTCCGGGCCACCCCAGTTATACTCACTGGCCAGCCGTGTGCCCTCAGGGGGCGGCTCCGGGGGACTTGGTTCCTGCCAGCCCTGCTCCCATGAGCCCTCAGCTTCCCAGCTGCTCCAGTCTGACTCAGGGGTTTTGGCCTCCGGGCTGCTGGTCTGCAGAAGGTGGGGAGGTCGTGCCCGATGGGGAAGGGGGGAGCTGGCCGCACGCCCCACGGGAACACCCGTGTCCCACTCTGCTTACCTGCCCAGCTCGACTAGCCTGGCCCCCAGTACTCCAGTCGTCCTGCTGGGCCAACACCGATTCGGCCTCCTGCTGCAGTGTGGGAAGGAGAGGACGGCCATAGACACTCCAGCCCGCACCCAGAGGGCAAGGAAGCCTGCCAGCCCCTTCCCAGCCATGGGCTCCCCTTGCACTCCATCCCATTTGCTCCTCACGCCTTGTTTCCCAGCTGAGAGTGCACATGCCATCACTCCTCTGAGGCTGGGAGTAAGATCCAGCGGGTCCACACTCCTCCCCCCAGCCCCAGGCCAGAGCCTGCTGGCAGCAGGTGGAGAAATCGGGGCCCAGAGGCCTGTCCCCATTCCCTTCCGCGTAGCCCCACACCGTCCTTAGCAGCACCCCCTCCGGAGACCGGGGAATGGGCTCTGCTTGCTGACCACTGGAGCCAGTGGGGGAAGGATGGGGAGAAGAGAGAGAGGAAGACCAATGGGCTGCCCCCAAACCGCCCGCCTGGACTTCCATTTCCAGCCCTGCTCCCAGGAGCCCCTGGAGTTGAGTGGGTGTCAGCCGCCAGCTCTCACCCAGAGGGTTACTCTAGGACGCCTCCTCCAGGACGCCTGAGGACAGGCGGGACTCCAGCCAAGGCCACCCGAGCTCCTTGACGGCAGCCTTTAACCTCTGAGCTGGAGTCGCCTAGGGAGACCCCCTGAGCCCCACTTACCTCCAGGCTGCCCCAGTCTTCGTCGTCCCATCTGTCGGCAGTGCTGCTGTCCTCCGCTGCATCTGTGCCCTCCTCTTGCGTCTCCCAGGGGCCTGGGGTTGCGGGTGTGGCAGGGACAAGGGCGGGGGCCGGGGCGGGAAGTCCTGAGGAGCAGAGGCTCACTGAGCTCCCAGGCACTGGGGCCCAGGAAGGTCTCGAAACAGGGACAGGTTGCTGGGGTGGGGTGAGGGGAGGTGTAGGAGCTCATGAGGGGACTAGACCTGCCCTGTCCCCCACGTCCCCACCGCCACCCCAGGGGAAGCCAGGCAGGAACAGCTCCTGCGTGCCGGCACCCCCGAGCCCCCGGAGTCACCGACGCAGCCACTCTGGGACACTCACCCTCGGGCGTGGGTCTCTCGGGGACGTTGGTCTCAGCCGGGGCGGCTGCTGGGTGTGCGCGGATCAGCTTGGAAGTGAGCGAGGAGACCCCTGTCACAGCCCAGCCTGCCCAGCTGGCTGCCGCCCCGCCCACGCCGGGGCTGGACGCTGCGTGGACATCCTTCTCTGGGCAGTGACAGAGGGCAGAGACAGGGACAGTCACCCCGGGCTCTCTATGGGGAAGGTGACAGGAAGGCAGGAACTAACATAGAGCAACTCGTAGTGGCCCCCCTTCTCCCGGCCTGTGCGCCCCCATCAGCGAGATAGGGGCGGTGGGGAGGCAGCGTCAGGTCGGCTCCCCGCGGTTCTTCTAGCTTTCAGATACTCCAGCGAGGGGGAGGGGGCCATGACAGGCGACGGTCACAGATGCGGTGGGAGGAAGAGGGAACAGGAGTGTGGGCCACTCACCCACTTCAGCCAGCTGGGTGGGGTCCTCGGACACAGACTCCAGTTTGGACAGGAAGCTTCGAATGGCCTTGAAGGCCTGTGGGGTAGTAAGGGGCAGAGCTGGGGCCTCCAGGGTTCCCGCGAGCCCACTGGGCCGGCCAGGGCCCAGCCACCCCCCACCCCGGAGCCCCAGCTCCAGAGCCCGGGCCCAGCCGTGCCTCACCTGGTGTCGCACCGATTTCTCGGGATCCACGGTGAGGCCACAGAGCACGGGCAGGATCTTGTGGGCACAGTCGTTCATCGAGTAGAGGTTGTGGGTGGCAGCAAAGCCCAGGACACCCGCCACCCGGGAAGGTGCAAATGGGTCCTTAGTGGCCCGGCTGAAGGCGGAGGTGAGGACCCTGTGCCTGGTCTAGGGAGGGGCGGGGGAGAGGGTTTCTGAGTGCAGGGTCTGGACCGGGACCCAGGACAGCAGACCTGCTTCCAGAGCACAGCCATCCACGGCCCCCGGCCCCCAAGTCAGAAAAATGTGAGCTAATCACTGACAGAAGAGGAGACTTTTTACTCAAAACTCAATCTTCTTCTCAATCGGCTTCTCCTCCCAGATCAGTGGGTTCCTGCTGCCTCAGGACAGCGGAGGCTAGAGCAGCAGCTCCCCTCGGGCAGGGGCCTGTGCCTCTCTCCGCACCTGTGCGCTGACGTCATTCATTCATTCACTCACTCATTCATTCATTCATTGCTGCTACGCGTCTGCATTTGCAAACCCTGGCTGAGGGGCTGCACACAGGCCTTGGGGTCAAACAAGCCAGGGTTCGGTTCCCAGATCCAGCACTGGGGCTGGGAGGACAAGCGCACAAGGAGGCCTGGCCCCAGAGGACACTGGGCCCAGAGGCAGCGACAGAAGCCCCAGGCCGCAGGCCCGGCACTCACGCTGGCACTGAGGTAGGAGCCGATCTTGCCCAGGCAGACGGTAGTGTTGCAGCGAATGGGGCCCTGCTCGTCCTTGGCCTGCAGCCGTGCGAAGTGCTTCATCAGCTCCACGTTGAGGTTGGCCTCGTTCAGCTTCGGGGCCAGAAGCAGCATGGACTGCGGGGTGCGGGAGTGTGGAAATTGGGGGCCACAGCCAGCAAAGGGCCACGGGGAGGGTGGCCTCCTGGGAGGGTGTGGGACCCGCCAGGGCCCTCCCAAAACTGCCTCCCCACCCGCTCCTGACCCCTACCCAGAACGTTGAGGAAGGGGACACTCCTCTGTCCCCTTTATCCCCAAACCTCCGACGTTTGTTCACACTCCTGTCTCCCGTCCTTCTCCTCCTGCTCTCTTGCGTGCACTTGACTCCCACAGAAACACCCCAGCACACTCTCCCCAAAGAGGTCACCAGGGAGCTCTGCGCTGCTAAATCCAGCGGCCAGTTCTCCATCCAAACCAAATGTGACCCCCTCGGCGCTGTGACACCCCCAAGTTCTTCCTCCTGGAGACTTTCATCTCTGGTCCTCCAGGTCCCTGCCCTCTCCTAGTTCTCCTCGGAGCTCACTGGCCGCTCCTTCTCTGTCTCCTGTGGCCGAGGTCTTACTGTTCAGACCCCCAGAGCTGCTCCCCAGGCCCCTTCTCTTGTACTCCTCACCCTAGGTGATCTCACCCCTTCCGTGGCTTTGAACACCCTTAGTAGCGGACGATGCCCGCGTGAGCGCCTCCGGCCCAGGCTTCCTCCTTAAGCTACACACGCGTGTGACCAGCGGCCGAAGAGACACCTGCGCCTGCCCAAAAGATGTGGCCAAGAGCCAACCGGCCTCTTCCCGCAAAACGGCCGCTCCCAGTCTTCTCGGTAAATGGCAACTTAACATCCCAGTTGCCTGGGCCAGACCTCAGAGCCGTACTTGGCTTCACAGCCACCCATCGGCACATGGAGTCTGCCCCACCGCCATTGGAACGTGGCCCCTTCCGTCCACCTGCCACTTCCTTTCAGATCCGAACCGCCGTGACCTCTGACTCCACCTCCCTGCATCACGCCCCCTTCAGCCGGCTACCCTCTTGCGGCTACTTCTCCACTCCAGTTACGCGCTGGCCCCAAGATCTCTGCGCACAGTCCGTCTGCAGGGAGCACATTTCCTCCCCATCTCCCCGCAGCCCAACGCCTTGCCTCCTTTCCTTGAATGACGCCTCCTTAGCAAAGTCTTCCCTGATTGCTGTTCTTCAAACTGCAAACCCTTCTCCTCACGCTCTGTGACTTTCTAACATATCTTTTCTTTTTTTTTTTTTTAAGACCGTATTTATTTATTTTAGAAAAAGAGCAGTCGTGCGTGCACAGGGGGAGGAACAGAGGGAGAGGGAGAAGCAGACGCCGCGCTGAGTGCAGAGACTGACGCGGAGCTCGATCTCAGGACTCTGAGACCCTGACCTGAGCCGATCGGGAGTCACACGGTCAACCTACTGAGCCACCCAGGTGCCCCCTAACATATCTGTTTTCATTCTGTTTCCTTCTGGCAAGTCCACTCTCCGTCACCTCAAAAAGCAGCTCCATGAGACCGACACCCTGCGTCTGATCACGGGCGACAAGGCTGGGCACTGAGACAGCCTCAGCCAGTGTCCACAGCACGGAGGCTACAGGCCACGCCCGTCTGCTCTCCCACCAGCTACTGAGCTGCTCCCGGGCCTGGGCCTGCGTACAGGATGGTGCCAGCCCCTCCCTTAACCGGCTCAGACGCACAGGCCCAAACCAAGGCCTCTGTGTCCTCGTGTGAGCCCCCTCCGAGCCTCGGAAAACCAGGACACCTACCTTGACTGTCTGCTCTCGGATGGCAGGGTTGGTGTCCAAGAAGCCATGGACCACGTGGGGGAAGATCTGTGTGTTGACTGTTGGCTCATCCAGGTACTGGATAAACTGCTCCATCTGTGGCCCGGTGGGGGCAGGGGCGGGTGAGAACAGGGTCAGCCCCTCCTGGCCTGACCACGGCCACCAGCCCATTTCGTGGCTTGGCTACTCCCCCTACATGGGTGCTGGCCAGCCAGGCGAGTCTCCTGAGCCCTCCACCTCGCAGCTGGCCTTTCTCCGGCCTTCGGACCACGTGGAGGGGTGAGGAGAGGCCGGGAGGGTGCCGGGAAGAACCAAGGACTGGGAGCCGGAGGGGCTGGCCCTGCGCCATGCCCCTTCTTGGAGCCTCCACTGCCTCTTCTGTAAAAGAAGTAATCGCCCCCACCCGGGAAGTGGCGTGGGGGGGGCTCGCTGTTTGGAGGTTGAAGGGAATGATACCTGGGAGGCTCTAGGACTTCCTGGCCCCTAGCCTTGATCCCAGAGATCATGTCCGATGCTCCCGACTGCCCTGGCGCTGGCAGGAGAGACACCGTCCCCACTCTAAATGGCTCAGGTGACCCAACCAAGAGATCGGGTTGCAGGGGGAAGGCCTGCAGTCTGGGCAGGCTGTGCCTTCCCAAAGCTGCCGGTGAGCCCCATGATGGTCTGATTTCCTAAGAGCCGCGGCTTACCAGCCCCTCACTTGTGTGTGTCTGGGGAAAAGTTTCCAGGGTGCCAGGGCAGGGGCTCCGGCCATCGGCCTGGGACTGGAGGTGAAGCAGGAGGTCTCCCCAGCAGCCAAGGTGGGGTCCGGGTGGGGTAGAGGGGGACAGGGCCCAACCACGGCCCCCACCTGCTGCAGGAGGCGGATGCGCATGGCCCGGTCAGTGGATGAGAACATCTTGACCACAACAGGGATGATCTTCTGCTGATACTCCTCGGCGCTGAGAAACTTGCCCACCTTCGGGAAAGGGCAGGGAGACGGGGCTCAGCTACCTCCTCGGAAGTGGGGTGACCTTACTGGGCTCATTCACTTTCCTGGGGCTCCCCGTTGATTTCCCAGGGTGGGGATGGGGTGATGGTGGAGGGGGTCAAGCACTTCTCCAGCAGCCCCTCTGCCCATCCTCCTTCTCAGGCAGCCCTGCCCTTAACACCTTTCTGGGTCAAGGTGCCTCTCAGGAGGCCAATGAAAGGTCTGTGCCCCTCCGTATAATCAGGCACCAGTGCACTGCACGGACACACGTGCACACAGAATTCTAACTACAATCCTGTCATCTCTGGAGATTCCCAGCCATACGGGATTTGCTTGCTGTCTTCCCCCTTTGGGGAAAGTGGACAGAGTGGGGAACGGCAGGTGCCCAGGTAAGGGTGGGCTGGGGTCAGAGGAAGGCAGAGAGGAGCCAGCACCTGACGTCAAAAGAACAGAGTGCCAAGAAGTCAGAAGGGAGGATGGAAAGTGGGGTGGTGAGCAGATGATCTCCTGGGCCCTGGAAACCAGGGTGCACAAGTCAGACCAAGGCTGCTGTCTTGGGGAAACAGAACAAGGTCTATCGGCTCTGAAGTAAGGGGTCTGCGGGAAAAGAATTTAGAGGCACAGGGTTTCCTCTCCCCAAGGATGAGAAGTCCCCGCAGCCTCCCCAATGGCTGATCAGGTGGCCCTGGAGAGCTCTCAATGCGCTCTCAGCAGCGAGCTCCTCAAGCATGCGGGCGCGTGTGTGCGCATGTGTGTGTGAGCGGGGGTCTGCCCTACCCGGGCTGTCCCTCCCCCAGAGCCCTCCCTTGTGCCACTCAGACTCCCCCAGCCAGGGTCTGGGCTCCACGGCCCCCACCCACCTTGAAGAGGGGCGTGAGGACGACAGCTCCTGCGTTGCCGAACTCAAAGGCAGTCAGCAGCTGGGGCAGCACCTTGTGCCGGCAGAAATCCTCCGGGAAGGAGTCTAGGCTCTTGCTCAGCTCTTGGAAGAACTTTTGCTTCTCGGCCGGCTCTTTGATCTGGGGGAACAAGGACAGGATACAGGTAGGCGACCAGCCTAGTCACGCCATCCCTCAGCTACGGCCAAGGACAGAGGGTCGCCCCCCGACGCTGCCTGAAAGAGAACTGAAGCATATGGGTTCTGGAGCCCAGTGGGGCTGGGTTCAAATCCCAACTCCCCCTTGTAGTAGCCAAGTGACCCTGGGCAAGTTCCTCCAACTGTGAAACGGGATAGTAACTACAGCACCTCACAGAGCTGTCGTGCGCGGGAAAGCTGTCAGCTCGATGCCTGACACACGACCGTCATTCCCATCACCGCGCTGGGAAAGCAGCCGCTGGGGACAGCAGGCCCTTTCGTCAGCACTGCCTCTAGTCCTCACCATAACCCAAGGTGAGAGGACCATGAACGCCGGCACACAGGGGAGGACGCTAAGGCTCAGAGAGGGGAGGGGGCTTAGTCCATCCCCTGGGCCCCGGCCGGGCAGGCGATCGTGGCAAGCTGTGGGGAAGGCAGGGGTTAGGTACAGCTGACCCCCAGACCTGGTCCTCCCACTGAACCCAGACAGGCTAGGCTGTCAGCTCAATGATCCCAACCTCGCTCTGAGGTCATCATCCCAATTCACATTTCCTGAGGACAGACTACAGGCCAACCCGAGTTATATACTGAAGTCTTTACGCAGGTTAAATAATCCCCCGCAACCTTATGAGATAGGTGCCGACATAATCCACATTTAATCCACCGAGGAAGCTGATGCCCAGAGAGGGCAAGGAGTCAGCCCAAAGGCACACAGGTAAAAGGAAGTCAGGGGGAAGTGTGACTCAGGGGTCTGGCCCCCCCACAGTGCTGCCCCCAGGGAAGAGGTGCTCAGCACGTACAGGCAAGGAGGCTGAGGCTCGAGGTCACCAGCCAGGAGTGACAGGGCAGGGAGTATGACCTAGTCCTGTCTGCTTCCAAAGTTCCTGTGCTCACTACCGTACCCTTGTTCCCCAAGCTGCTACCTGGCCCGAAAGAGTTGACCTCTGGCTGGGGATGAGGAGGGCCTGGCTGGCGCCAGAGCAGCTCTGGCGAGCATGGGAGGCAGGCTTCATGCTCTGACCGCGCTCAGGGGGCGCCGAGGCCCAGAGGAAGACCCAACCAGACTCCAGGTTGCCTAGCTGGACTCTCTCCACTGGTCTACCCAATGATGGGAAGAGGGGCCCCTAGGCGCTGCCCTCCCACATTCTCCTGGGGACTGGCCAGAAACAGCCATTTGCCTGTGGAGCACATTTTAAGCAGGGCAGCCGGGCCCGGTCAGCCATGTGAGGAGAACTCCACGTAATAAAGTTCCTGCTGCCCCCACACCGCCCAGGAGGCATGGGGCTCAGCATTTTCAGCGCTTCTGCCTCCAGACGCAGCTCAGGTTCCCCGTGCTCTGAAGAGTCCACGGACCCTGCTCCGTCAAGGTCTGTGCCAGTGTCCGCCACTCCTCCCCAACTCCAGATCCTCAGTCCCCTTTCTGGGTGCCCCACACATGGCCGGGTCAGAGCAGGTATCCAGGGCTGAGCCTTCCTGCTTCATTCCCTACAACAACCTATGGGCCAGCACAGACTATTATTATCCCCATCATACAGATATTGAAACTGAGGTTCAAGGAGATTAAGCCAAGGATCCCTTCCTCACATCTTGCCATTTGCTGTTCCCCCTGCCTGGAACATTCTTCCCCACTTACCATCCCCACGGCTCTCACTCTTCAGGTCTCAGCTCAAATGTCAGCCCTGAGAGAGCCTTCCCCTGAGCACCCTGACCCACTGTTTTCTTTCCTGGTATTTATCCCTGTCCCGGGGAGTACACATTTCCTTTTATGTATTTTCTGTCACTCTCTGCCAGTGAGAGTCCCTGAGGGTGGGCACCTGGTCCATTTACTCCTTGCTCGATCCTCGAGGGCAAGGATCTGGGTCTGACTCTCCCTCCCCACCCTGCTGCCCACAGCACATCACGACACCGGGCACGGCATACGTCAAGGTCAGGGCCGATATGTACGGTGGAGTCAGTGCCAGGAGCAGTCACTAAGTACCTACTGTGTGCCAGACGCCCTACTGTGCACTTGAAACTCACTGACTCCTCACTGAGCTCCTCTGAAGTAGGTACTATTATTAGGAACACGTGTCAGACAAGTCACACAGTGAGAACTGGAGCCAGGGTGCGGGCCCAGAGAGCCTGGCTCGATAGTCCCTCCTTGTCTCCCAGGGTCTAATTATGAGGGAGCCCACAAAGTGGGGAGGGAGGGCTGGGGTGAAGAGCACAGGACCAAAGCCCAGGGTGGGCCGGGGGGCGGGGGACTCACCTGGATCTCTTCCAAGAAGAGGTTGGTCTCCACAAAGCGGTTGTTCATGAAGCCACCGGGCGCCCGGCAGTTCTGCAGGAAGCGGGACGGATTGGGACGCACCTTGGGGTTGGCGCCGACGAGCTCACAGTAATGGGGCACCAGCGATTTGGGGATCTACGGGAGAAGGGTCAGTGTCAGGGCAGGGCTGGCTGGCTGGCACAGAGGAGCTGGGACTGGGGAGACACTCACCTTCCCAGGGTTGCGTAGGGCAGCCGGCCGAGGTAGGGGCCCATTGAAGACTTCCCAGATGAGGCAGCCCAAGCGCCACATGTCAGCTGACCTGAGGCAGGGCAGTGACCAGAGCTGCTTGAGGCCCTGCCACCTGCTAGCACGTGCCTCCAACCTGCTTTGGGCACCAGACCCTCACTGCATGGCAGATGCTGAGCTACGTCTCTCAGCGGATCCTCCCATCAGCCCTGAGAGGCAGGGTTCATTAGTCCCATCGGACAGATAAAGAAAGCGAGGCTCAGAGAAGCAAGTTGCACATCTTTCAAACTCAGAACCACCAAAACACACTCAACGCCTGTGTTTATCCTGCCCTACCTCCCAGAGGACCCTGGTTCCCTCCCCAGCCGGGCAGCATGGGACAGGAGGGTGTGCCAGCTAGCTGAGGGGTCTCGAGGCTTCCAGAATAGGGCGGGCTCGGGCATGCCGCCCCCAGTCACCCACCATTTCTCTCGGACTGCTCTGCCACTGCCATCAGCCAACTCCGGGGGGTCATACTGCTCAAGTTCGGGGACCCCCTTACGGGGGGGTCCCCCGCCATTGCCTTGGGACGAATACATGTAGTCCAGGCCCCCCAGCTTCCACTCGCCGGCACGGTCTACGAACACAGCGGCCATGCAGACATTGTTGTGGATGAGGCTGCAGTCATTGACCAGGAAGCTGAGGGCTTTCTGGGGGCAGAAGGAGCCGTCACACTCCAGCAACTCAAGGCCCCCACCCTGCTCTCATCACCACTGCCCCCCACCTCACCACAATCTGGTGTAGCCCCCAGGAGAGCTCCAGCTCCTTCAGGCCCCCAGCCTCGGCTCGCTCCTTGAGGTACATTTTCAGCGGGGTCACTGCCTCTGTCACTACATGGAGGCATTTGTCTGTCTGAAGAAGGGGACATGGCGGGAGAGGAAGGGGAGATGAGAGGCACAGGGAGACAGGTGGAGGAGGGGGATCAAATCTGGGGGTGCTGGGACAGAAGGGGCGGAAGCTGAGGCGCAGGAAGACAGAAGACACCACGGGGAGACGGGGAGACTGGGAGAAAGCGAGGGGTGGAGATGGGGCAGCCTGGGAGGCAGGTACCTCCAGCCCATCGATGTAGGCCAGAATGTTGGGGTGCCGGAGAGTTTTGAGGCGCTTAAAGGCAGCTTTGGCCACCTGGGTCTGCTCGTCTGCACCGGGCTTCACATCGTACACGAAGATGGACACCGGGCTGCCTGTGGCCTGGGAGGAGGGCAGAGGGACCTGAGGGATGTGGGCCGGGCCCCAGGCGACCACTCCAGCTCCGAGACGGTCCGCAGAGCTGCTCAGTGCGGGGAGGAAAGGGCCACCCCGGTCTCTCCCCAGGTCAGCCCTCCGACAATGGGCTGGGCCCACGTGACCCCGGTTCCGTCCGCCTGTCGTCCCTCGGTCCTTCCGCCCGCCACGTCGGCACTGCCCGGCCCCCTCCCCCGGCCCGTTGCTCCGGAGGCTCGGCAGCCACGTCAGGCAGGGCGCGACGCGGCGGGGCCGGCGGCGCTGACTAGGCGAGGCCGAGGTCGGCCGCGGCCTGCGGAGCGGGGCGGCGCTCACCTTCTTGCGGCCGCGGTGCAGGACCCAGGGCCCGGGCGGGCCGCCCTCGGGAGGGTCCGGGCTGAGCTCGAACGGGAAGTCCCGGACCGGGTCCCGGGCAAAGAACCACATCGTTCCCGCCGCCGCCGCAGGCTGGGGCGCCTCTGCTCCGGGTCCTCCGGCCGCCGAGCCGGGCGGGGCGGGGCGGGGGCGGGGCCTGAGTCGGGGGCGGGGCAGACGAGAGGGCGGGGCATGGGCGGGATCGGTGGGCGGGGCCAGCGGCGCGGAGTCAGACTCCAGGCTGGCCGGGGGCCACCAGTTACCAGGTGTATGGGCCTGGCAGGTCACCCAAACTCTCTGAGCCTCTGTGTCCTTATATCTAAAATGTGGGTGGTAGTAGAGTCCACCTCCCAGTGTTATTATGGGGATGGGAACTTGAGAAGGAACAGAGGATGGAAAAACGGAGGCATGGAAGAGGAGAGCTAGAGGAAGTCATAGACAGATGTGAAGGAGTGAAGTGAGAAGTGGGGTAGATAGAGGCTTAGGGAGGACGATTGTCTCCAAGCCTCATATTCTCTCCCACCAGCCAGCGGGCGGCTCCAGGATCCAGTGAGGCATCAGCGTTGGTGGAATGACTGAGTGACTAGGGAAGAAGCTCAAGGACACGGGTGGGGGGCGGCAGAGAGTGAAGCAAAGGTTCAGGGGAGGTCAAGGAACCCTGTGGCAGGGAGGGAAGAAGCAGTGAGTCTAGGAAAAGAGAAGAGTGGAGGAGGAACAGCCCAGAATGTCCAGAAGAGGCCAGAGGGCCAGGAGGGCCCTGCTCTCCTGGGCCCAGCAGACGCGGCTGTCCGGTCTATAAGGCCAGCATCAGCATCCTTCCCAGGCCCCCTGTTGCCTGGGCAGGTCGGGGTTCTCTAGGGCGAAGTGGTGTGTGCAGCTCAAGCGGCAGTCACTCTAGTGGGGACCCAGCCCCTTAGCTGGACGGAGCCCGGTGTCCAGGAGAGACTGAGCAAGCAATGATCCGCCCCCTTCAGGTGGGGTCTCAGGGGACCCAGGGTTGGGGACAGTCCTGTAGCCACACCCTATGGAGTGTGGGTGAGATCCTAGAACTGATGATGAAATATTAGTTGGGAGGCCTTTAGGAGCAGATTCGAGAGTGGGGGATCCAACGTCAGCCGAGCTGGTCTCAAATTCCTGCTCAGGCCCTCTCACTCACTGTGGGAACTCACTTTGTCCTCTGGAAACCTGGCTTCCCTCATCTGTAAATTGCAATGACCAGTACCCTGCACCCCGCCTGACGGAGAGCAGCCACTCGGCTTAGCACTCATTGTCGCCCCTTCCTTGTCCGAGCACCTGTGAGGGACGGTCACACGGAGGGAGAGTCGGACAGGGTGTTGGCTGCTCAGAGCAGAATAGAAGTAACCACTGGAGATTTGCCTGCGTAGCTTCCATAGGAAGACCGTGACAACATTGTGAATATGGAATTTGCAATATTGGGGGGGGGCTTACAGTCATGGGGGCGCGTGGCAAGTAGAGGTCTTGAATGCCAGAGCACAGAGCCTAGGATTTTATCGTACCAGGGAGGTAAGTAAGCCAGAGCCTGAGCTGTGTGTTCTTGAGCGTGAACTGATGGGGATGACACTTTGGAGTCAGGGCGGAAGGCGATGGTTTAAGAAAACAGGGGTCATGTGGTAGCTATTTAGGCAGCGCGAGTTCTCTTAGCCCCTACCAATTGTTGGGTCTGTTCGCTGCACCTGCAGAGGAGACAGGTGCAGAAAGGGAAGGCCACGGGGCCGGGGGAGATCTGGGAGTCCCCAGTGCGCGGAGGGACAGCAGGGAGGTCGGAGCCAAGCCTAGCACCGGCTGAATGGGCCACACCAGAAAGCCGAGTTACAAATGAAGAACCAGCTTCTACAGTGGAACCCAGCACGGAGTGGCTACCATCTTAGGAAGGGGACAGTGTCCCTTTCCCCAGTTCTCACTTTGTGCCCACCTTGCCCTCACATTGTGAGCCTCCACATCATCCACTGCAAAATGGGGGTGACACCAGCTCCCCATCGCTGCCTTACGAGGGAGGACTGGTGTTGTTCCCATCTTACAGGTGAGGAGCCCAAAGCTCTAAATGCTCACACACAGGAAGTGGAAGCCCAACCGGGACAAATCCAAGCAGCCCGCCAAGACCTAGAAACACAGCATCATGTGACCTGGAGACTCAGAGACGTGGTGTGGAAGGCACGTGTGTGTTCTGTGGGGCCCCAGGGGGCCAGCCGCACCCCAGCAGGTACAGGGGGATGTCAAGCGGGCTGAACGTGGAGGCAGGTGCCTCGGGTTGAATGCCACGTCTATGGGATCTTGGGAAGTCACTTCACGCGTGTTCCTCGCCCGTAAATGGACGATACTCAGAGTAACAAAGCATTTGCCCCAGTACTTGGCCCCGGGCGCCTGGGTGGCTCAGTTGGTTGGGCAGCTGCCTTCAGCTCAGGTCATGATCCCAGAGACCCGGGATCGAGTCCCACATCGGGCTCCTAGCTTCACAGGGAGTCCGCTTCTCACTCTGACCTGCTCTCTCTCACTCTCTCTCTTTCTCAAATAAATAAATAAATAAAATCTTAAAAAAAAAAAAAAAGAAGAAGAAGTACTTGGCACCCAGTAAACAGCACGCCAACAAGGGAAATGGAAGGCGTTGAAAAAGAAGTTGTAGACAAGCTTTGTGGCATGGATACAATATAAAGAGGGGGAACCTGTTAAGTGATGGAAGTGATTTATTAACCAGGGACCTTCAGCTGTCACTGGAGACAAAAGCAATCTGGCAAGGTGGGAAAGTCAAACCCTCAAAAATGGTGCCTCTGACGAGGCGGAGCAGAAGGAGATAAGGTCGGGGTCACAGTCATGGTTAGGACAGTGTTTTCATTCCTGCAATACATTAAGGTAATCAGATATTTTTTATTTTGTTCCAGGAAACTGAGGATCCTTTATTCCCACTGTAATTTTTTTTAGGAATGGGAGAGTATTGTTCCTCTCCTTTCACGAAAGAGAAACATTTCTCAGTTACCAAGTTGATAAGTTGTAAAAATCCTTTGGTTTAGTGTATTCAAGTCATATTCTGCCCTGGAAGCATCTGGAGCTTGGGCGAAGAGCCCTAGATTTTTTTTTTTAAAGATGTTATTTATTTATTTGACAGAGAGAGAGAGCTCACAGGTAGGCAGAGAGGCAGGCAGAGAGAGAGGGGGAAGCAGGCTCCCTGCTGAGCAGACAGCCTGATGCGGGGCTCGATCCTAGGACCCTGAGACCATGACCTGAGCCGAAGGCAGAGGCTTTAACCCAGTGAGCCACCCAGGCGCCCCGAGCCCTGGATTTTTGATGCTGCTGGTGGGCATTGATTGACACAGCTGTAGTAAAGGACAACTCGGCAACACCTGTTAAACTTCACCCCAGTAATTCTGCTTCTAGAAACATAGGCTACACAAAGCCTCATTCTGGTGTGCAAAGATTTATACAAAGCTATACAGCTGAGAGGATGTGGATTTTGGAGCCAGACTGCCTGTATCCCAGCTCTGCTCCTTCTGAGTTGTGTGACCGTAACCGAGTTACTTACTCTCCTTGTACCTCAGTTTTTTCATCTGTAAAATGGGTAGAATAATAGTATTTATTCCACAGGTAAGGTAGGCTGAATAAAGTCTGCTTACATATGTCCACCTCTTAATCCCAGGACCCCGTGAATAAGTTGCCTTACACGGTAAAAGGGACTTCCCTGTTGGGATCCAGTCAAGGATCCTGAGATGGGGAGATAATCCCGAATTATCCACACGGGCCGATGCTGAGGGAGAGATAATCCTGGATTATCCGCGTGGGCCGAGGCTGAGGGAGGACCACAGTGAGTAGTAGATATGCCAGCGGGAGCACGAGCGATGTGAGGAAGGGGTCGTGAGCCAAGGAACGCAGGCCACTTTCTAGAAGCTGGAAAAGTCAGCCTCTCCCCTGCAGTCCTCAGAAGGGACAGGGCCCTGCCGACACCTTCATTTTAGATTTCAGACATCCGGAAGCGTAAGGTAATAAATCAGTGTAGTTTTAAGCCACTAAGTTTGTGGAAACTAATACAATAGGCACGTGGTGAGGATTTGTGAGTTACCATAGGTAACTGCCTAGCATGCCGCAGGTGCTCAGTAGACGTGCATCAGAGAGGGCTGCTGGTAATCAC
>JAPYYJ010001919.1:0-13537 GCA_028533885.1 Nasua narica | reverse complement strand
AGAAAGGATGAATACCCAACTTTTGCATCAACACGGACGGGACTGGAGGAGATTATGCCGAGTGAAATAAGTCAAGCAGAGAAAGTCAATTATCATATGGTTTCACTTCCTTGTGGAGCATAAGGAATAACATGGAGGACATTAGGAGAAGGAAAGGAAAAGTGAATTGGGGGAAATCGGAGGGGGAGACGAACCATGACAGACTGTGGACTCTGAGAAACAAACTGAGTTTCGGGGTGAGGGGGATGGGGGAACCCGGTGACGGGTATTGAGGAGGGCACGGATTGCATGAAGCACTGGATGTTACACTAACAATGAATCATGGAACGCTGCCTCAAAAACTAATGATGTACTGTATGGTGACTAACATAATAAAAAAATAATAAATAAAGAATGAGGTTTCCTAGGAAGCATGCGCTCCCGTGTAACTTCCAAGATTCTCTAGAGACGTAAGCAGGAGATGGGTCCTGGATTTGGCCACACGGACCCAGCATCCATGCAGGTCTGCGCGTGGGCTGTGTCTCACCCTCTTCTCTCAGTGCCTCCTCCAGGACCCGGGGCTCAGTAAGCACGTAGTCGTCGGCGATCGGTCCGAAGAAGCTGCCAGAACGTGTGTGTGGGTAGAAAGAGGAAAGATAAATAGGGCAGAAGGTTAATATGTGATTCCAGGGAGAGGTATAGGAGCACTCAAGTGAACTATTCTTTCAACTTGTCTTGTACGTTCGAGATGACTTCCAAATGAAACGCTTTGGGTCGCCCGGCTGGCTCAGTCGGCAGAGCGTGCGACTCTCGATCTCAGGGTGGTGGGTTCGAGCCCGACGCTGGCTATAGAGATGGTTTTAAAAATTCCGTGGACATCACAAGAAAAGCTGGTCAAATTTAAGAGAACTATTCAGATGTGATTTACAAATGCATAATATATCAGAAGGGGAAAGAACCAGACAGAAGCGTTCCAGCAGACAGTCTTTAGAGATCAATTTCCTCTGCTTTCGGGGTAATTTCTAAGTCGGCCCACGAGAACTTGACGAGACGGAGTGCTATTGTTGGAGTTGAGTCATGCCTTCCTGGCAGACCCAGCTCCGGGAAAGCTGAAATATTACTGTTCATCCCTTTTTCATTCTGATGTGTGTTGGGGTAGCCCTTGGGACGCGATGGATAGAAACCAGGACCTCTGTGTGACTGTGAAAACATACTTCATTTACTTGAACCAAATTATCTCGTAGCGGGGGCCAAGAAAGCTGGATTCCTAAAGACGAAGCGGCCCTCTAGGCTGGCTTCCTTCCACAGAAGTTTCTGTTTTAGCTGAGAGTCTTTCAACCTACAGTTACATCCCCAAATAATAAGCAAGGTACTGCATTTGTTTGCCGGGGCGGCTGCCCGAGGCCCCGGAAACGCGAATGTGTCGTGTCACGGTGCGGGAGTCTGGGGATCCCAGATGGGGTGCCGATGGGCTCCGCACCCTCTGAAGGCACGGGGGTGGGGCGGGTCGGCGCCAGGCCTCCCCCCTTCCCTGCCCGGCTCCTCCGCTAAGGCCCCCCCCCCCAGTCCGGTTTTCCTGGCGTGTTCCCGTGTGCGTGTCTGTGTTTTATAAGAACATGGTCACCTGGGGTCAGGGCCCCCCCTCCAAGGGACCTCATCGTGATGTGATAATCTACAAGTGAGGTCACGCCTGCAGGCACTGGGGTGACAACTTGGTGTCTTTGGTGGGGGACCCATCACAGCTACCTCCGAGTAACTGTTGCTATTTGTTATATTTGTTATATTTATATAACAAAGGCTATGTTGTTTCAATTAATTTCAATTTCATTCCACCAAGGTGATAAAAATAGAACACAAATTTCACAGACTTTCTATTTCTTACCCCACATAGCTCCTGCTGTGGGGAGGCTTTCTTAGGGCCGATGTTTGCGCGTTAGGCCATGTTGATTATCATAAAAGCCACAGAAGGACTCAGTCATCTGAATTCTTGCACTCTGAAAAAGATCAGGGGATAACCAAAAACGAATTCTTTTTTGCTACTTGAAATGGCAGTTTAGACCAGGAGCACAATGGGACGTCTGAGGGGCTCACTCAGTTGAGCGTCCGACTCCTGAGTTCAGCTCGGGTCATGATCTCAGGGTCATGAGATTGAGCCCCGTGTTGGGCCCCGTGCTCAGCAGGGAGTCTGCTTCTCTCTCTGTCTCCCTCTGCCCGCTCCTCCCTCAGCATTCTTTCTCTCTTTCTCAAATAAATAAGTAAATCTTTAAAAAAATATAGGGGCACCTTGAGCCTCCCCGTGAAACCATGGGTGTCTATGTACCACACCTTTAGTAAAGGGCTGACACCGAGGCTTGGAAGGAAGGGTCTAGCCCAGGTAGATTCTAGCACAGTGGTTCACAGCGGGCATCTGCCACAGGGGGATATATCCTGAGGAGCTTATCCCATCATGGCGTCGAGCAGTGAGGCATGGAATTTGTAGTGGGAGCAGGGGGAGAGGAAGAGCAGAGGCTAGAGCTTCCCGCCGGACCCCACCCTCCCTTTCTGGCATCCCCAAGTCTTTCGTCGTTGGAAGAGGAAGGGTCCTAATTACAGCAGGCACCCTGGGCGCGTCAGACCCAAGAATGTCCCCACTCGCTGCCCCGGTGTGGCCATGTACTGGGCCCGATCTGCAGAGTTAGAGTGCTTGTGGAAGGGAGCCGTGGAAGTCTCTGGGACTGGGGACCCTGCTCCAGGGCGGCCACCTTCTCCCCGATGTCTCGTGCTGCTGTGGATTATCTGGAACTGGCTGAAAAGCATGAAAATACTAGCATTTGGCCTCAGAAAGGTAGAGGCCTTAGGAAGCCTTTCTGTGTGGTGAGCAGAGCTCAGTTGTTTCCCAAAGACCTGGGCTGGCGAGGGGCACCTGCATAACTTGACTGCATTTCGTTTCCGCCATCTTCCTGGCACTGTTGTCAAATTTCGGGAATGGGAGCTGACCTTTCAATGACGTGAGCATGCCCAGTGCCCTGCAGACGGTGAGCAGGTTTGCTCCCAAAGCCGTGGGTGACGACGTTTAGAATCCTCAGAGGCGGCTGGTTTCTTGGACGCTGAGTCAGAGCAGAGGGATGACCGTGCGAGGTGGTGGCGGTGGTCAGGACGGTGAGGTGGGGCAGAGCGATGGACACAGAGGTCCCGGGGACAGCGCAGAGAATCCAGAAATAGAGCCGCACAAGTGGGCCCAACCAGTTTTTGACAAAAGTGCAGAATAGTTCAGGGGAGGAAGAGCAGCCTTTCCAACAATGGTGCTGGTGTGACCGGACAGCCGGAAGCAAGAAAAAAGAAAAATAGTGCTCCAACCTTGTCCTTACACCTGAGACAAAAATGAACTCAAAACAGATGGGGGACTCCAGTGAAAAGTGCAGAACCATGACATTTTTGATAAAAGAAAAACCAAAGAAGCAAACCAGCACGATCCGTAAGATCAAAATGAAAAGCTTTGCTCTGCAAGCCATTCTGGGCAAAGGGTAAATGGGCAACTAGAGAGTGCAAACCACACCTCCGACAAAGGACTAGTATCTAGAATATATAAAGAACTCCCAGAACTCAGCAATAAGTTCCAAATAATCCAGGTAGAAAACGGGCCGAAACATGAATGGATATTTCACTGAAGATAACATCCAGAAATTCACAAGAAGACATGAGCCTCAGCAGCTGCCGGGGAGACACGGGGGGAGACCAGTGAGCATCACCCCCGCACCCATGACAGCGGCTCAAGTAAAAATAGTGACACTAACCGGGGCACACATGCAGACACCAGCTCTCTCCTCCGTTGCTAGTGGGAATGTAGAGTGGTACACCCCCTCTGCAAAATAGGCAATTTCTCATAAAATCAAACACGAAAACATGGGATCCAGGAATGGTACCAGAAATGATACATTTGTCCCAAAGAAATGGAGATTGGTGTTCGCACAAAACCTTGTGCACGCACGTTCCTAGCTTCCTTGTAATACCCATAAGTGCGTAAATGTCCCCAATATATGTCACTGACTGAAGGGCTGAACCATAGGGCCTTTGCCCGTGGAACACCCGCAGCATGGAAGAGAAACAGAGTATCCATGAGTGCACCAACCAGAGTGAGTCTCCGGGGAATTATGCTGGCTTCAGGAGCCACGCTAGGGTTACATACTCTACGACCGTGTTTACATAACATGCTTGAAGTTGGCAACATTGTAGAGTTGGAGGGCGGACTCTGGAGCAGGAGGGGGAGACGTGCAGCTAGAATGAGGCAGCAGGAGGGACCCGGGGATGGAATGTTCTATAGGGGATGGAATGTTCTATATCTTGACCGTATTGGAGGTCACCTCCAAGTTGATATTGTGCTGCGGTTGCACGAGACGTTACCATTGAGCGAAGCCGGGTAGAGGGTTCATGGGATCTCTGGACAAGGTTTTACAAGTTTGGGGTTTATCCTTTCCCTCCATTATCTTTCCAGAGTGAAAGTTCCAGAGCGCGGAGGCATCTGCCATCCTCCAGAAGGTGGCCGCCCCGAGGGCTCTGATTTCTGCCTAATGAGGTCCAGCCCCATTTTGGGCCCCACACCATCTGTTTCCACTTCCCGTTGTACCAAGATTCAGGTGGGGGAGATCCCGTGCCACGGTGGGTCCTCGAGAGGCCCTCTTGGAAGCTCAAAAACTCGGGATTATTTGGGATCAGAGTAATATGTCTGTGTCAGTAACCGGCTATCTGCAGGGAGGACGGGGGCAGAAAGTGCGGATGGAAGAAAGAAGAGATCGAGGGGCTCTGCCTGAAGCAGGGACCACCCTCCCTGACACGGCAGCTCAACCAACGGGCCTCTTGCTCCTTACCAAGCAACACATTTCTGCTACGAAGGGCTCCCTGGCCTCAGAACAGCATCAATATCCCAGAACTAATGGATGAAATCTGTCCCCATGGTCTAATGTCTTCGTGACCACGTTTGCTGCCCTCACCTAAGAAATAAGGGGCAATCCTTGTGGTGCTGGGCAGGGCCGGTGCTGTACTTCGGGGGTGCCTTAGACCGGGTAAGTTAAGGCTACGAGAGCGCGTTGTCAAAGCCCGCTGAGATTCTCCGAGGGACACCCGTCCTGGTTGACTTACTGATGTACCAGCCTGTCAGCTCAGCTCGTGTTTAGAAAGATACGGTCCGCCGCCCGTGACCTTGAACTGTTGGATTTCTCTGCTCATCCCGGCCCTGTGTCTCCGCGGCTTCGCGCACCTGCCACCCCCGGCGTGTGAATCTCCCCTTGCTGAGGGCCGGATATGTTTGCGTCTCTGTGAAACGACATGAGCTTTGTTCTGGGGTGCAGCTGAGTCCCTTGGAAAGACGCGGAGCCCCTTGACTCTTGCCTTGAAGACGCGTGAGGCAGCCTGAATACGGAGCTAATGGTTGTTGCTGCAGAGATGCAGCCCTTGCGAGTGTCCTGCAGGAGGCCGTGCGGACGCAAAAATGAGCGTGCCGTGCCGGGAGCCAGAGCCGAGGCTGCCGGCGGCCGGGGCGGGACGGTGGACCCCAGGGCTACGGGCTTCCCCCTGGGTCAGTCCAATGTGCCGACTAGTTAGGCCATTGTCGTAGCTCCCTTTTCTCTGATTATTAGTGAAGCTGAGTACGGGTTTTTTTGTTTTTTTTTTTTTTATGTGTGTTGGTCGCTTTTTTTTTTTTTTTTAGTAAATTGCTCTTGTACTTGGCCAACTTTTCTCTTTTAAAGAGGTTTTATATATTCATATGAGAGCGAGAGAGAGCATGAGAACAGGGTTGGGGGGACGAGAAGCAGAGGCAGAGGGAGAAGCAGGCTTCCCACCAACCAGGGAGCCCAACGTGGGGCTCGATCCCGGGACCCTGAGATCATGAGCTGAGACGAAGGCAGAGGCTTTAACCCACTGAGCCACCCAGGCGCCCCTGGCCCATTTTTCATTTGGAAAAAGTATTTACTTTTGTGTCTGATTAGAGGAGATCTTTATTTAGTGTCTTAATTTCTTAGGGCAGTCAGAATGCAGTAACACACATCGCGTGGCCCGGACGGAAACTGATCTCCTCCCGGGGCTGGAGGCTGGAAGTCTGGATCAGGGTGTCGGGACTGCTTATCCCGAGGCCTCTCAACCGGCCGGGGAGACACCGTCCTCTCCCTCTGTGTCCTGACCTCCTCTCATAAGGACACAGTCCGATGGGGTTAGCGCCCATCCAAACGGCCTCATTTTGCCTTAATCATGTCTTCGAAGGCCCTGTCTGCAGACACGGTTACCTTCCGAGGTACGAACGTGGACGGGGCTGCCGACATGAATACCAGGGGCACTCAATTCGGTCCATAACACTAAGAATTCTAACGATTCTGCCTACTTCGTTTTTTGCCTTTGACATTCTTGTTGGTAACGGACACAACCGACCGGCCGTATACACGTATGTATTTTGCTATTGCTAGCCGCATGCCGACCACGGTTCGAAGTTTTGTTCTGTTTTGTTTTTTTCCAAACGTTAACTAGCTGAGTCTTCACACAACCCTGAGAAGTAGGTTTTATTAGCATTTGCCTTTGTGTCGGGGCACCGAGGAGTGAGGCGTCCCAGGTCCCAGAGCGAGAAGGCGGTGACACCAGCGCATGAACGGGGCCCCGGGGTTCTGGAACCTGCGTTTACCCATCGGGACGTCCTGCCTCTGGGGGGAGGGGGGAGCCGCGTCCACGGAGACCTCACCCCGGGCTGGACTCAGCGTCTGCCCTCGGGCTTCGCTCCGCAGAACCCTCTCGTCCTGGCAGATTCATCCAACAGATTCACCTTCCCGCCTGCTGCTTATCTTTGGTGCACTTGGGATTTGTTCCCGTGTAAGACGGTTTTCATGTTCTCTTTCGGGCCCGCAGGCGCGGAGGACGGACGGCATCCCGGCACCACGGCAGGGCGCCTTCGACCCCCTGAATCCGCGCCGCGCCATCTGCAGCCGACATCGGGCTTCACGAGGACAAGAGCCGAGCTTCCAGGAAGGCACCTGTGACCCCAGTTCACACAAGTATTTGGAAAGTAAGTCCCAGTCGAGGTTTGTGCCGCCAGTCCGTCCTCCGAACCCCCTTCCCAGCAGTTCACTTCGGGGCGAGGTTCCGGCTCTGCTGTTTTCCGGATGGTTCCTTTCCCAGCTGCCCTGAAGCTACAGATTGTTGTATGTGTTCGCTTTTTTGTTTTACCGAGTCCGTCCCCGTATCAAAAGACTATCGTCTCATTTTGTGAAGTTTCCCTTCTAGCTGTTGAGTCCCTGTTCCTATAAGTTAACCCATAAATCTAATACATGCAATGGGCATGGGGACCCTGGGTGACTCAGACTCTTGATTTCGGCTCAGGTCATGGTCTCAGGGTAGTAAGATCGAGCCCCCCCATCGGGCCCCCAACTCAGAGGGTTTTGCTTGGAATGCTCTCTCTCTGTCTCCCTCTATCCCTCCTCCCCTACTCCCTCTCAGAGAGAGAGAGAGAGAGATTGAGAGAGAGAAAAGAAAGAAAGAGAAGAAGAGAAAAAAAGAAAAACAATCAGCTCAGGATGCGATTTTGATTTTTAAGTAGGGTTTTTGAAATAAAGTCCTCATTTTGTAAAGTTAGCAATTGAATCTTGCCAGATTAATGGCCCTCATTTTTCCTGACTTACTAATTCAGTATAAAATGGTAATTCAAACAGAACCTTTGAAGCTGGCTGGGTTGCTATTTTGAATCCATGTGAAAACCTCCATGCTGTTCTTGCAGCTTGTTGGGGTACCAAAAAAGGAAGAAAAGAAATTAGAAAATGATATAAGGTGATGACATTGTGGTGACCATTTGCAACATGTATAAATATCAAATCACCACATTATACACCTGCAACTAATATAATGTTACGTGGCAATTATGTCAATAAAAACATTCAAATGTATGAGACAAAGTTTTTTAGTATTTCTTATTGCAAACACTGAATTCTATGTATTTCTGTTTTTCTTTATTCTATTTATACCCCACCTCTCTCTAAAAAAAAAAAATAAATGAATAAAATCCTGAGACAGTGTATAAACAAGGATGTCAATACTGCACAGTAGTCAATAAACCAGCTGGGGAATAAAAATCGCGGAGGAGAAAGCAAACAGTGGGTTGAGCGTCTGACTCTCGGTTTCCACGCAGGTCATGATCTCGTGGATCGTGGGATCCAGCCCTGAATCAGGCTCCACGCTTGGTGGGAAGTTTGCTTTGAAGATTCTCTCTCTGCTTCTCCCTCTTCCCCTCCCCACCCCACACTCACTCTCTCTCTTTCCAAAATAAATCAATCTTGAAAAAGAAAAGAAACTGAATGAGGCTAAAGCAAGCTGTGTACCTGCCTGGGGAGGGGAGAAATGACAGGGAGAAAAAAACAGCAGGTGCAAAGGCCCTGAGGTGCTCCCACCTCCCACCTGCAACATAGTGGGAGAGAGACAGAGACAGAGAGAAGGGGCAGAGAGGGGAGAGGAGGTAGGAAACTAGGTAAGGAGACAGCCAGCCACCAGGGCATGGCGAGTCTTGAAGACACAGTGGGATTGTGAATTTTATTGTGAATGTGAGCAGGGAATGGCATGATCGGCGTATTTTTAAAGACCTAACTCTGTTGCTGCCTGGATGAGAGGCTGTAGGGGAGGGAGCGATGAGGGAGGGGGACTGGCTGGGAGGCCACGGAGTAAGCCAGGCAGAAGGCGGGGCTCGTTGGGCGTTGGGTGCCAAACGGCTGGCTCGAGGACCTCTGTGTCAGGGAGAGCCGTCAGACTTGGCAGGAGGAGTGGGCCTCGGGTAGACGAGTCGGGATGGCCCCGAGCGAGGCTGTGAGCCCGAGCGACTGGGAAAGCCACGGAATGGGTAGTTGACACGTCCGTGGGGAATTCATGGTGTTGAGACCACTGGTGTCCACGTGTGTGAGGATAAATTAGATCCATACCTTGCACTACAAGATAAGAGTATGTTCCCAATGTGTCTGAGTCCTAAGTGCAAAAAGTAAAACTTCAGTATTTTTAAAAGAAAAATAGGAAAAATTAGTATGGCCTTATTTATAGCAGAAAAAGTTGTTTTTTTTTTAAACCAGACACAGAAACAAAACTCAAAAATCAAAAATAAATTGTATTATTTACAGCTTTTGCCCAGCTTCATCAAGATATAATTTATAAATAAAATTATAAATATTTAAGGTGTACAACGTAACGATTTGGTACACACATGCATTGTGAAACCATCGCAATAATTAGCTAATTCACACATCCGTTAGCTCACATACTTACCATCTGTGTGTGTGATCAGAGCACAAGATCTACTGTTTCAGCAAATGTCAACTATACAATGTAGTGTCATTAACAATTGTCACCCTGCTGCACATTAGATCCCTCTAAATTATTCATCTTACAACTGAAGGTTTGTGCCCTTTGACAGATGTCTCCCCAACCCCTCCCCTCCAGGGGAAACAAAACAACGTTTTGTTACGAGCGAGCGATATTCTTACCACGCATACTTGACAATGAATTAGTATGCAGCACGTACAAAGAACACCAACACATTGTTGGAAATGGCAGAACTTCCTTTTTAAGGTCAAATAATATTCCCTTGTACATAGACGACATCTTCTTTATCCAGTCATCTGCTGATAGACATTTAGGTCATTTCCATGTCTTAGCTAGCGTAATACTGCAATGAACATGGGGTGTAGATATCACTCTGAGATAGAGACTCTATGTCCTTTGGATAAATGCCCAGAGGGGGGATTACTGGATCATGGAAGCCCTATTTTAACTTCTTGAGCCTCCACGCTGTTTCCAAGATGGCTGCAGCAATTTGCATGCCCACCAAAAGTGTACAAGGGTTCCCTTTTCTCCGCATCCTGCCAACATGTGAGGTCCCTTGTTGTTCTGACGACAGCCATTTTCTGACAGGTGGGAGGTGGTATCTCGCTGTGGTTTGGATTTGCATTTCCTCGATGATGAATGATGTTGAGCCTCTTTTCATGTACCTGTTGGCCATTTCTACGTCTTCTTTGGCAAAACATCTATTCAGTTTCTTTGCCCACTTTATAGTCAGATTATTTTCTTGTTTGCTTTTTACTACTAAGTTATGTGTGTTACATAGACATATCTGGTATTAGCCCCTTATCGGATATATGCTTTGTAAATATTTGTCCCATTCTATAGACCGCCTTTTCGTTTTGTTGATGGTTCCCTTTGCTGTGCAGAAGTTGTTTAGTGTGAAGTAGTTCCCCTTGTTTATTTTTTTTTTCTTTTGTTGCTTTTGCTTTTGATGTCGAATCCAAAAAACTCATCGCCCGGACCAATGTTAAGAAGCCTCTTCCACAGGGATGCCTGGGGGGCTCAGTCAGTTAAGCATATGACTTTGGTTCAGGTCACAATCCCAGGGTCTTAGGATCGAGCCCCACTTCTGGCTCTTTGCTCAGTGGGGAGTCTGTTTCTTCCTCTCCCTCTGCTTTTCCCCCTGCTCGACTGCATGCTCTCTCTGACAAATAAATAAATAGAATCTTTAAAAAGAAGAAGAAGAAGAAGAAGCCTCTTTTCCTTTTTTTTTTTTTTTTTTTTTGTTTTTCTAAGAGTTTTATGGCATCAGGTCTTACACTGAAGTCTTTAATCGATTTCAGGTTGTTTTTTTGAATACTAGGGGTCCAGTTTCATTCTTTCGCATGTGGATGGCCCGTTTTTCTAGTATTATTTACTGAAGACTGTCCCTTCCCCGTTATGTGTCCTTCCACCTTTGTCAAAGATTAGGTGCCTGTGTCTGTGTGGGTTTATTTTGGGGCTCTCTATCCTGTTCATGGGTCCACACGTCTGTTTGTATGTCCGTACCATACAGCTGTTTAACATAGTCTGAAATCAGGATGCGTGATACCGCCCGCTTTGTCCTTCTTCAAGCTTGTGTCGACCATCTGGTGGTCTTCTGTGGCCCCATGTGAATTTCAGGATTGTTTTTTCTATTTCTGTGAAAAATGCCAGTGGAATTTTGATGAGGATTGCTTTAAATCCGTAAGTCATTTTGTGTAGTATGGATATAGTAACAATATTAATTCTAGCCCTCCAAGAACACGAGATATCTTTCCATTTATTTATGTCTTCTTCAATTTCTGTCATCAGAGTCTTAAAGTTTTCAGAGTATCGATGTTTTCACCCTCCAGTTAAACTTATTCCCCTAGTGTTTTCTTCTTTTTAATATCATTATAAGTGGGATGCATTTTTTGTATTTTCTTTTTTCACCTCTCAGACTTTAAAAATTTTCTCTGAAACTAAAACCTATAAGCAGAGTGAGAAGACAGCCATGGAGTGCGAAGCGATTTTCTTACTACGTGTGACTGACAATGAGTTAATACGTAGCATGTACAAAGAACACCTACAGATCCGTGAGAAAAAGGCCCATCCACAAAAAGTGAAAAGACAAGGGTCAGAACCATCAGTCTAGCAACAACCGTACAAGGAAAGAACAGATGTTCAAACTCATCAGGAATCAAGGAGCCATTAAAATAACCTGCACTGACGCTCCTTACCCCTCGGCTGGGCACAGATTAAAGTGCGGGACGACGCGAGCACTTGCCAGGGCACGAGGAAGGAAGAAACCCCCTGCGTGCTGCTGAGGGCTGCACATTCCTACAACCACTGCTAAAAACAGCTCGCCAGGAAGCACATTTTCTGGGGACGCCTGGGGGGCGCAGTCCGCTAAGCATCCGACTCTTGGTCTCAGCTCAGGTCACGATCTCAGGGTCCCTGGATTGAGCCCCACGTTGGACTCCACGGGGCTCAGCGGGGAGTCTGCTTCAGATTCTCTGTCTTCCTCTGCCCCCCTTCCCCATTCACACTCCCTCGCTCTTGCTCTCGCTCTCTGTCTCAAATAAATAGATCTTTAAAAAAAAAAAAAAAAGAACAGTCTTCCGTGGCCTGTGTGAGGAGACCAGTGGCGGCGCTCTGCGTCTGTCTGGAAAGCTGACACCAGGAAGCTTTGGGAGACACGGTCCTCCTTGGGCTTCCTGTTCCCCTCCGTGGCGCCCTGGCTACGCCAAGACTGCAAAGCCTTGACTGCTCTTGACCCGCCATCTTCCCGAGCTGCGTTTGGAGGAAGGCCGCGAGGTGACGTCACCCCAGGACAGAGCTCACGTACCATGTGCTCCACACCCATGGGCCCCCCCCCCCAAGGTCAGAGGCCCTCTCTTGAATGGGACCTGCGGCGTCTACAGCTGTCACCTGGTCCTCCGTGGTCACCCCGTGGGCACTGGGTGGGGGTGGGGAACCAGCGCCCACGCCCCGGCCCTCTGGCTGTGCTTGGACGGTGAGTAACAAAGTCTCCCGTCTCTGACCCCGGAACTCGTGTCTTCTTCCAGCGGCCTGAACCCGGGGCAGCCTGACGTGCTGGCCAGTAAGCGGGTGAGATCCCGGACCTTTCCCAGTTCTCGACCGAAGCCACCGAAACATCCACCATCACCGCGATTCGAGTGTGCAGTGCCCGTGAGATGAACTGATCCGCACCAGTCAAATGAAATGACTGATGCTTCGTCCGTATTGTTCTTATTACCCCACCGCGTAAGCATCGTGTCAGGTGCAAACAAGCTTATTACAGAATGGCGCGCTCACACGCGAACTTGGTCCTTTGCACGTATCGGGTGTGGCCACGGTCCTCCGAAGCAGAGCAGGGCTACGTCCGGGGCCTGTAGGACAGGGAGGGGAGCCCCCAGGGGCCTCTCTGTGGGTTCTAGTCCTCCGTGAAATCAGACACAAATAGGGCAAACTAGTAGGATTTTCAAAGCGGGCAAGCAAGCGTCCGTTACGCTTCTCACTCTACTTTTCTGTACACTCGAAGTGTTCCATGACTTAAAATGCCGGCGGTGGTGGCCTGACCTACCTCGAACCCACAGCCCGGCCTCACGTTTCCCTTCAAACACGAATTTCCATTCTCGCAGTTGGTCAGTTGGTGAATTAATGCTTCCAAGCGTCATACCTGCTTCTGAAAGCACCTTCCAGCCCAGCAGCCCGGGAAGACCATCATGAATCCACCAGGCCTGGAGGAAATCCAGTTTTGTAACTTGTGTTAAAAAAACAAAGCCCCCAGGGGCGCCTGGGGGGTTCAGTGGGTTAAGCCTCTGCCTTCGGCTTAGGTCATGGTCTCAGGGTCCTGGGATCGAGCCCCGCATCGGGCTCTCTGCTCAGCAGGGAGCCTGCTTCTCCTTCTCCCTCGGCCTGCCTCTCTGCCTGCTTGTGATCTCTCTCCTCTCTGTCAAGTAAATAAATAAAATGTTTTTTAAAAAAACAAAAACAAAGCCCCAAACCCAGAAGTTCCATTAAAGTCCTAACGAGGAGGCAGAAGGAGGGCCCACGCACGCGGCTCCCTGTCTGCCGGCCGGTGACCCCCCGCGCCTCTCCCCCCGCACCCTTGCCAGGCCCCCCGGCTCCGGGCTGCCCGAAGTCGCAAACTGAACTCATGCGGACACAGGCGGTGTGGACACAGGCTCTGTCTCGGGAGAAAAGATGAATCGCTGTGCTCTGGAAATCCGATCTCTGCCCTTCTGCTGGTAAACAGCGGAAAGACACACGGGACATTCTC
>JAPYYJ010001918.1:0-13538 GCA_028533885.1 Nasua narica | reverse complement strand
TTTACATTCAGGGTAACTATTGACAGATATGAATTTAGTGCCACTGTATTGCCTGTAAGGTGACTGTTAACTGTATATTGTCTCTCCTCTTTTCTGGTCTCTGTTCCTTTTTAGGCTCTCTCTTTGCTTAGAGGGCCCCTTTCAATATTTCCTGTAGGGCTGGTTTGGTGTTTGCAAATTCCTTTAGTTTTTGTTTGTCCTGGAAGCTTTTTATCTCTCCATCTATTTTCAGTGACAGCCTGGCTGGGTATAGTATTCTTGGCTGTATATTTTTCTCGTTTAGGGCTCTGAATATATCATGCCAGTCCCTTCTGGCCTGCCAGGTCTCTGTGGATTAGTCTGCTGCCAATCTAACATTCCTGCCTCTGTATGTTACCAATTTCTTGTCTCGTGCTGCTTTCAGGATTTTCTTTTTGCCACTAAGACTTGTAAGTTTTACTATTAGATGATGGGGTGTAGACCTATTTTTATTGATTTTGAGTTCTCTGTGCCTCCTGGATTTTGATGTTTGTTCCCCTCAGCAGATTAGGGAAATTCTCTACAATAATTTGTTCCAATATACCTTCCACCCCTTTCTCTCTTTCTTCTTCTAGAATCCCAATTATTCTAATATTGTTGCATCTTTCGGTCTCCCTTATCTCTAGAATTCTTCCCTCGTGGTCCCACAGTTGTTTGTCTCTCTGTATCTCAGCTTCTTTATTCTTTGTCATTTGGTCTTCTGTGTCGCTAATTCTTTCTTCTGTCTCATTTATACTAGCATTAAGAGCCTCCATTTTTGTTTGAATCTCATTAATAGCTTTTTTGATTTCATCTTGGTTAGATTTTATTTTTTTTATTTCTCCCGCAAGGGCTTTTATTTCTCCCGAAAGGGATTCTTTATCTTCCATGCTTTTTTCGAGCCCAGCTAGCACCTTGATAACTGTCATTTTGAAATCTATTTCTGACATATTACTGATGTCTGTAGTAACTAGGTCTCTAGCCGTTGTTACTGTATCTTGTTCTTTTTTTTTGTGGTGAGTTTTTCCGCCTTGTCATTTTTTCAAACTAAGAATAGATGAGTGAGAGAGAAAAGTACTCTGGAGTTCCACAGTTCTCACTGATTGATGAACTTGGGCTTGACCGGATATTCTCACTGACCTTCTGGGGAGTGGCCTTTTCAACTTGGTTCTCAGATGTCTTTGCCTGAGGCGGAATTGCCCCGCCCTTGCCCAGGGAGGGGCCAAGCAGTTCGCCCAGGTTCGCTTTCGGGAGTCTTTGTTCCCTTAGCGCTTTCCTTACTGTCCTCCAGGCCGGGAATGCAAATGGCGGCTCCCAGTCTCCGCTGCAGGAGCTGAGTGCTGGAGTCCACACTCTTCAGCGCGCCCTCAGAGGAAAGCAGTCAATCACTCCCGTCTCCCGGGTCCCTGCACAAGCTCTGAGCTCAGCCACCAGTAGCGGCGCATTTCTATCTTTGGCTCGCGGCCCCGTCTGGAGTCTCCAAACCCAGCAGATTCCTGCTGCGCGCTGCCGTGCCGCTCCTCCTTGAGGAGGAAGGAGGGGGTCTCTCTGGAATGCCTTATGTGGTCCCTGCTCGAAGGGCTGCGGCTGCTGTCTAGGGTAAGCCCCAGTTGAAAACGCACTGTGCGGCACTTTGCCGCCGGCTTCTCCGCCCTGATATCTGGGATATTCCCCCCCCCCGCAGTCTCTCTTCCCGTTGCTTTGGAATCACTTTTCCAAACGTCCTACCTTTCGGAAAGTGGTCAATTTTCTGCTCCTAGAATTGCTCTTCTTCCTTTCTTCTCTCTCCTGTTGAGTATGCTGGCTTTTAGAATGATTCGATAACTATCTAGATGAACTTCCTGGTTCCAACTCTATCTCATCCTCCTACTCCTCCGCCATCTTGCTCCTCCCCCACTTGTTATTTCTTATGTTTTAATTTTAGCCATCCTGATAGGTATGAGGTGATACCTCATCATGGTTTTGATTTTTGATTTGTATTTCCCTGATGATGAGTGATGTTGAGTATCTCTTAATGTGTTGGCCATCTGGATGTCTTCTTTGGAGAAATTTCTGTTCATGTCTTCTGCCCATTTTAAACTGGATTACTTGCTTTTTGGGTATTGAATTGTATAAATTCTTTATATATTTTTGGTATTAACTTCTTATTGGATATATCATTTGCAAATATCTTCTCCTCTTCTGTAGGTTGTTGTTTAATTTTGTTGATTGTTTCCTTTGCTGGGAAGAAACTTTTTATTTTGATGTAATCTCAATAGTTTATCTTTGCTTTTATTTCCTTTGTCTCAGGAGGTCTATCTCGAAAGATGTTGCTACCACCCGTGTTGGAGACATTACTACCTGTGCTCTCTTCTAGGATTTTTATGGTTTCAGGTCTCACATTTAGGGGTTCAATCCATTTTGAGTTTATTTTTGTGTTATCTTTGTAACTTTTTATTTTGAAATAATTTCAAACTTACAGATTAGTCGCAAGCATAATACAAAACACTCCTACATATCCCTAAGATATCTTAATAGTTGACATTTTATCACATCTCCTTTGTTATCTTTTTTTAATCTTTTTTTTTTTTTAGATTTTATGTATTTATTTGACAGACAGGAGAGAGTTTATAAATAGGCAGACAAGCTCGCAGAGAGAGGGGGGAAGCAGGCTCCCTGCTGGGCAGAGAGCCCGATGCGGGGCCCAATCCCAGGACCCTGAGATCATGAGCTGAGCTGAAGGCAGAGGATTTAACCCACTGAGCCACCTAGGCGCCCCTTTCCTTTGTTATCTTGTCTGTCTTTCTCTTCCTATTCTTATGTGTGTGTACACAAATATAAACACAAACATACATACTATTTTTTGAACCATTTCAGAGTAAGTTTCAGAGATGATGCCCTTTATCACCAAACATTTTAGTGCATATTAGCCAAGAAAGAATCATGTTAATCTTAAAAAAAATAAAATAAGGAAGGGGGGGGTGCCTGTGTGACTGTCAGTTAGGCGTCTCCCTTCAGCTCAGGTCTTGATCCCAGAGTCCGAGGATCAAGCCTCACATTTCTCCCTCTCCCTCTGCTGCTCCTCGTACCTGTGCTCTTTCACTCTCTGTGTGTCAAATAAATAAATAAAATCTTTTTTTTTTATGCATCCACCATCAATATTACTTTATTTGATCTGCTTTATCACAGCATATCTGTTTACCACACTCTTTTTTTTCTCCCCAAATATGTTTAATTTTTCAGTGTTACAAGATTGATTGTTCATGCACCACACCCAGTGCTCCATGCAGTCCGTGCCCTTCTCAATACACACCACCAGGCTTGCCCAACCCCCATTCTCACCCCTCCAAAACCTTCAGTTTGTTGCTCAGAGTCCATAGTCTCTCCTGGTTCATCACCTCCTCCAATTTCCCCCCATTCGCCCTTCCCTTCCTTCTCACGATGCCCTCCATAATTTTCTTTATACTCCACATGTAAGTGAGACCATAAATAAAATCTTAAAAAAAAAAATACAAAAGAGGGGCGCCTGGGTAGCTTAGTTGGTTAAGTGACTGTCTTTGGCTGAGGTCATGATCCCAGGATCCTGGGATTGAGCCCCGCGTCGGGCTCCCTGCTGGGTGGAGAGCCTGCTTCGGGCTCCCTGCTGGGTGGAGAGCCTGCTTCGGGCTCCCTGCTGGGTGGAGAGCCTGCTTCTCCCTCTCCCTCTGCCTGCTGCTCTGCCCGCTTGTGATCTCTACCTCTCTGCTAAAGAAATAAAATCTTTAAAAAAAAATACAAAAGAATCATGTTTTCTTATATGGCCACAGTACAATTGTGAAAATCATAACACATTGATAATATACCAATATCTAGACTTTTTTTTTTAAAGATTTTATTTATTTGACAGAGAGAGAGCGATCACAAGTAGGCAGAGAGGCAGGCAGAGAGAGAGGGAAGCAGGCCCCCCGCTGAGCAGAGAGCCTGATGCGGGGCTTGATCCCAGGACCCTGAGACCATGACCTGAGCCAAACGCAGAGGCTCTAACCCACTGAGCCACCCAGGCGCCCCCCAATATCTAGACTTTTATTCAAATTTTAGTCATTGTATCATTTATGCCTTTTATGGGAAAAAAATTTTGGCCAGGATTCAATCACGGGTTGCATTATATGCTTTTGTTTTGTCTGCTTTATCCCTTGGTTTTTCTTTGCTTTTCATAACCTTGGTATATTTTCAGAGTACAGACCAGTAATTTTGTAGAATATCTTTCAATTTGTGTAATGTTTCTTGATTACTGAATCATGTATTTTTGCAAGGTTGTCACAAAAGTGGGACTGTGTTCTCAGCATACTGCATCAGGAGGCTCATGAGGTCATTTTGAACCATGACTAGGTGATGATACATTTTTTTTTTTTTTACTTCATTAAGATGGTGTCTAACAGGTTTCTTCTGATATTATTAGTGCTACTTTATTTTTAAAGTATTTTTAAAGATATTTATTTAGAGAGAGAGAGACTCTGAGATGGAGCAGGGCGAGGGGCAGAGGGAGAGGGAGAGAGAGTCTTAAGCAGACTCCCGGCTAAGTGCAGAGCCTGATGTGGCCTGGGGAGGGGTGCAGACGTGGGGAGGGGTTGGGGGAATGGGGAGAGGTGGGGGGCTAGGGGCTCATCCCCACCACCCATGAGATCATGACCTGAGCTGAAACCTAGAGTCAGACACTTAACTAACTGCATCTGCCCAGGCACCCCTGTTAGTGTTACTTTAAAGTTACCATTTTTTCTGTCATTAATTATTTTGTGGGGAGTTACTTTGAAACTATGTAAATATTCTGTCCCTCATCAGACTTTCACCAGTGGTTCTAGCATCCACTAATGATTCTTGTGTGAAGCACTTGTGACCAGTAGTTGTCGAATCATGATTTTCTAATTCCACGAGTCCATCTTTATTATTAATTAGCTCTGAACACTAGCTTGCACTACAGGGAGCCTGGATTCTTGAAGAATGGCTGAACCCAGGACTGAGGGTGGAGACCACAAGATAAACTTGAAATGTCTTGTGGACCAAGAAAGCATGGAGTTTCTTTGTGTTTTTAAAGATTTTATTTTATTTATTAGATCCCAAGCAGGCAGAGAGAGAGGGGCAAGCAGGCTCCCCACCGAGCAGCGAGCCTGACGTGGGGGCTTGATCCCAGGACCCCGGGATCATGACCTGAGCCGAAGGCAGAGGCTTTAACCCCCTGAGCCACCCAGGCGCCCTAGTGTGGAGTTTCTTGAGACAGATGGGAAGATGTCAGAATAACAGGACTGGCCCGAAGGAGCCCCACTGGCTAAGCCTTGGATATTTAGACCACCAAAACCAGTAATGTAATGGATTGCCACCTATTTAATAAAATAGAAATAATTTATGAGGTCAAAAAATGTATGAGGTCATTCATATGAATGAATGAAATGGTTGTGGATAGAAAACTCTTTTCTTTTTTCCTTTTTTTTTTTTTTAAAGATTTTATTTGTTTGTTGGCAGAGAGAGAGAGAGAGAGAACAGAAGCAGGGGGAGCAGCAGGCAGAGGGAGAAGCAGGCTCCCCGGAGCTGAGCGGGGAGCCTGACTCAGGACAGGATCCCAGGACCGCAGGATTATGATTTGAGCCGAAGGCAGATACTTAACCCACTGAGCCACCCAGGCGTCCCTAGAAAGCTCTTTCTTAGAGTAGAATGCAACTGTTTCTTTTAAAGAGACATAGCTTAAAGGGAGTGTGTTATTAGTGAAACACTAGTCAGTAAGCCAGAACTTAATTACCTTCTCAAAAGAGATACCCAGCACATTTTTCCTGATAGATATAGGGTACTGCTGCTAGAGAGAGATGTGGGATTCCCCAGAAGTTTCTTTGTTATGAGACAGAAAATGCTGACCCAGCTGCCATTGGTTCCTAGGAGAGTGACACAGCAGATTATTTCCCTATTTGATGACCAGACTAAGACTCCTAGTTTTATTCTTCCAATGAGAACTACTGCTAAATATGCTTTTTAAAACTCCAATCTGGTATTTTGAAATGGCCCATGGATGCTTCCTCACCTATGGACAGGTAAAGAGGCTCAATAGTCAGAACCCTAGACATGCGGGCGCCTGGGTGGCTCAATGGGTTAAAGCCTCTGCCTTCGGCTCAGGTCATGATCTCAGGGTCCTGGGATGGAGCCCCACATCGGACTCTCTGCTCAGCGGGGAGCCTGCTTCCCCCTCTCTCTCTGCCTGCCTCTCTGCCTACTTGTGATACCTCTCTCTCTCTCTGTCGAATAAATAAATAAAATCTTAAAAAAAAAAAAAAAGAACCCTAGACATGAGTTAGTGTTTCCTGCTGACAATTCTATCTCCCTATGTTTTGGAGTTTGGAGTAGAAGGCCTACCTGTTACATGTCTAAACATTTTTAGAGTTATATATGCAGCTAACAAATTCATGAAATAAAATATGTTCTATTTTCCTACTGTGAAAAATGCCATCAGAATTACAAATAAAGTTGTCCGTGGGCTTTAGTATGATTAAAAATTAGCAACAGAGCAGAGTTGGCTGAATTTTACTATTGCACGTATCTTAGAGTTCTCTTGCTTGTGCAGTGTTGTTTCTCCACAAAAGCGAGCCTTGAGGAAATGACGTTGGTATAGGTAACTTGTTTAGGACGGTATCCCAGGAAGTATAGGGGAGAGAGCAAGGAAATTGAGACAGGAGAGGAGAAAAAAGCTAAAAAGCAGGTAACTGAAAACAGCCTACCACCCTGACGGCTGAGACTCAGTCCCCCTTGGAGGCATATCTTTCACTAAAAAAAACAAAACAAAGCAAAACAAAAAATACCCCCCACTTTTGCCTTTGTACACGTTCATGATAAAGTTATTTCTCCTTAATATGTAGCACAATTACAGGAAATTAGTTTTCTATGCCGAAAGCACGTTTGGAGGTTATTTTCCTCCGAAGCATTTCTGAAATTATTTCTCCTTTCTAATAATAGCTGATTAACCTGAATGCATTTTCATTAGTGCCCCTCATTAGTGCAGTCCACATTCAAGAATTGTGCACAGTGAGACAGGAAAGCTAGGGGACTTTATTCACCGAAGTTGACCCTCTTTAGTTGCTGATTGTCTCTGAGAGTATTAAATTCCTCATGCTTTGGGCTTTTCTGTGCACTGACTGAGCAAGATCCCGTGGTGCTTGAGAAAGGTCTCAGGCAGAGAGGCAGGAAGTTGTAAGCCCTGGCACTGACCATTTTCTCCCCCCCCCAAAATATTTTGTTTGCCTTTATAATCAAGAATTTTATATAATGTCTTCTATCCAGAGTAATAAGCTAAATGCATTTTAAGTCCCCCAAATTGTATTCTCATTAAAAATAAAATTCAGAGTAAATATAAAATTAAAAGTATTATTTTCCCATGTTTTTATTTAGCTAGTTTTTCAAGTTTCACATATTTCTTAATCAGTGTAAACCCCAATACAATATACCAACATGATTTCGTGCATTTAGAGGGAAAGACTCATGTTTTCAAAATTAAAAAAAATTATATTACAAGAGAAATCCCAAATTATAGTCAATTAAAATTAAAACATTAAAAACATTTATATCCAGTGGAATTTTTAGTTTCCTATTTTCCACACTATACCTAGGATATTTTAAAATAACCTTTTTCTTTTGGAATAATTTTGGATTTACAGTAAAGTTGCAGAGATAATCAGAATTCCCAAACCCCTTACCCAGTTTCCCCTAATGTGAACATTTTACATTACCATGCTATGCTTGTCATAATCAAGATGCCAAGATTGGTACATTATCATTGACTGAACTTTATAGTTTATTTGGATTTCTGCAATCTTTCCACTACTGTCCATTTCTGTTTCAGGAGCCAATCCAGTTTACCACACTGCCTTGAGCCTTTGTCCTTAGCCTCTTCTGGCCCATGACAATTTCATAGTCTTTCTGTTTTTCACTGCTTTGGAATTCTTAGGAGGAACCAGTCAGGTATTTTGCAGAATGTCCTCTTTTGAGTTTGCTGCTGTTTTTTCATGCTTACATGGTGGTTAAAGGTTTGGGGTAAGAATTCCACAAGGTGAGGAGCCCTTCTCATCCTATCATGCTTGGATGGGGTTGGCGGGTTTGGGTGGGGTGGGTGGGACAGTGTTATTACCCATGTGACAAGCTAGTGTTTGTAGGTTTCTCCACTGTAACTTGACCTACAGTCTTCTTTGGAAGTGAGCCACTAATTCCAGCCCACAGTCAGGAGGAGGGGGAAATTCCATATATTATTCCATATATTATTGAATTAATATTCCACTCCATGTATTATTTGGAATCCTTTTCTAAGGAAAATTTAGGTCTTTATCCCCATTATTTATTCAATCGTTTATTTATGTCAGTATGGATTCACCTGTATTTATCTTTTGAGTTATAATACCATATTGCATAACTTATTTCTTTGCCCAAATTCTTTCAGCTTTGTCCATTGGGGGCACTTTTATTTTGGCTTCTGTGTCCCTTGACATGCTCCCTATTTTTTTTTTTTTTTGAGCACTTCCTTTCTCTCCCTCAAAGATCTCTGGGTTCAACTTTAATATTCCTGTTACAATCCTGGAATAAGTCATTCATCTAAGAAGCTGTGGTTCCTGTCATTGGAGAATAAGACATAGAAACCAAGATTCTCGTACTGGGTGTGCTCATTGCTGCTGGGGTGTTGTTCCTTCTAGGCTCTTTTAGCAGATTTATGAAATATTTGGATGTATATTATGTCTCTGATTATCTCTGTATCTATCATCTGTATATATAGTAAACTAATAATGAGTTGATGTCTCTGACTAATTCATGGTTCATTCTCGCTTCCTCCTACCCCTTGATTATCTGTTAACTTCCCTCTCTGATAATGAGAAACCTGGCTCTCACCCTCCACTATCTATTTACTAATCTGTTTGACTCCAGGACACATTTTAGACAGTTTCAGAACCGTTAACTCGTTCTATCATGAAAAAAAATTATCAACTAAAGTATGGTGGTTATGTACTGTTCTTATGTCTGTACTTAACCTTACAGTTTCTGGTCAAACACTGTTTTCAAAGTTACTTACTTGGATCAGCCCTTTTTTTTCCCCACCACCCCTCCAATGAGGTTATTTATACATTTGTGACACAGATGCATTTGTTGTACTCTGCGTTGCATCCTGGGATCCTCCTGACATCCTGTTTGATTTTGTTTTTAATGTGCATGTTTAATGTTCACTCTTTGTGATTTATGTTGCCATGGATTTTGGTGAGTGGGTTTGGTCTACCACTCCAGGACCATGGAGAACAGTTCAGTTACCATAAAAATTTCCTTCTGCCTCCCTTTTAAGCTGCCCTTTCCTGCTTTCCTAAGCTCTGAAATTTACTGATCTATTTTCCATCTCTGTAGTTTTACTTTTTTCTGATGTAGTTAGATAATATATAGCTTTTTGGATCTTTCTTACTTAGCAAAATGTATTTCAGAGCCATCTATATTGTGGAATCGATAGCTTTTTATTATTGAATAGTATCCTATTGTATTGATGTAACAGCTTGTTTATGCATTCATCAGTTGAAGGACATTTTGATTGCTTCCAGTTCTGGGTAATTATGAATAAAGCTGCAGAGAACATCACATACAGGTTTTTATGTGAACACAAGCTTCTATTTCACTTGAATAAATACCTAGGAGCACAATTACTGGATTGAATGGTAAATCTGTGTTTCACTTTATAATAAACTGCTAAACTCTCTTCCAAAATGGCTGTACTATTTTACCTTCTCACCAGCAGTGATGAGAGTCCTTGGTCCGCTGTATCCTCAACATGTGATATTGTTAGGTTTTTAAAAAAGTATTTTAGCTATTCTAATATATGTAGAATGGTATCTTATTGTGATTTTAACTTTCAATTTCCTAATGACAAATGATGGTGAGAATCTTTCAAATGATTAAGGGCTCATGTATTTGCCAAATTTAGGTGAAGTATGTGTTTAAATCTTTTGCCTGTTTTTAATTGTGCTTTTTGTTTTCTTATTGTTGTGTTTAGAAATTATTTATATATTTGGGATACAAATTATTTATTTTAATTTATTTTTTTTATAATGTTAGTCACCATACAGTACATCATTAGTTTTTGTTGTAGTGTTCCATGTTATTTATAAGATACATGATTGGCAAATATTTCTCCTATTCTGTGGCTTGCTTTTTCATCTTCTTAACAATGTCTTTTAAAGAGCAAAAGTTTTAAATATTAATAAAATCTAATTTATCATTTTTATTTTTTTTTAAGATTTATTTGGGAGAGAGAGAGAGAGAAAACACAAACAGGGGGAGAGGGAGATGCTCCCTCCCATTCATTGAGCAGGGAGCCCGATGTGGGACACTGTCCTAGGACCCTGGGATCATGACCTGGGCCAAAGGCAGATGCTTAATGACTGAGCCACGCAGGCACCCCTAAATTATCATTTTTAAAAAGGATTTTATTTATTTATTTCCCAGAGAGAGAGTACAAGCAGGCAGAGTAGAAGGAAGAGGGAGAGGTAGGATCCCCGCTGAGCAGAGAGCCTGATGTGGGGCTTGATCCCTGAGACCCTGAGATCCCAGGACCCTGAGATCATGACCTGAGCCAAAGGCAGACGCTTAACCGACTGAGCCACCCATGCACCCTAATTTATCATTTTTTAAAAAAAAGTTTAAGGATTGCGTTATGATGTTATATTAAAAATTCATCTCCAAATCCTAAGTCATGCAGATTTTCTCCTATACTTTTTAAAATAATTTTTATGGTTTTACATTTTACATTCAGGTCTATGATTTATATTGAGTTAATTTTTGTATAAGGTATATGCTGAGGTTAATGTTTTTGTCTATGGACATCTAATTGTTTCAGTACTATTTGTTGAAGAGACCATACTTTTTCCATTGAATTGCCTTTGCTTCTTTGTCAAAACCACTTCACTGTATTCGTGTTTGTCTACTTCTCGCCTCTATGTTCTGTTCCGTTGATCTATTTGCCTAGCTTTTTTTTTTTATTAACATATAATGTATTATTTGCCCCAGGGTACGTGTCTGTGAATCATCAGGCTTACACATTTCACAGCACTTAACATAGCATATACTCTCCCCAATGTCCATAATCCATTGACCCTATCCCTACTCCCTCTACCCCCCAGCCACCTTCAGTTTGTTTCATGAGTTTAGGAGTCTCTTATGGTTTGTCTCCTTCCTGATTCCATCTTGTTTCATTTCCCTCCCGCAGCCCCCCCACACCCCCCACCCTGCCTGTCAAATTCTTCATATCAGAGAGATCATATGATAATTGTCTTTCTCTGACTTATTTCACTTAGCATAATACCCTCTGGTTCCATCCATATCCTTGCAAATAGCAAGATTTCATTTCTCTTGATGGCTGCATAGTATTCTGTTGGATATATATACCACCTCTTCTTTATCCATTCATCTGGGTTCTTTCCATAGTTTGGCTATTGTGGATATTGCTGCTATAAACATTCAGGTACACGTGCCCCTTCAGATCACTAAATTTATATCTTTAGGGTAAATACCCATTAGTGCCATTGCTGGTTTGTAGGGTAGCTCTATTTTCAACTTTTTGAGGAACCTTCATACTGTTTTCTGTAGTGGTTGCACTAGCTTGCATTCCCACCAGCAGTGTAGGAGGGTTCCCCTTTCTCTGCATCCTCACCAACATCTGTCATTTCCTGACTTGTTAATTTTAGCCATTCTGACTGGTGTGAGGTGGTATCTCACTGTGGTTTTGATTTGTATTTCTCTGATGCCAAGTGATGTTGAGCACTTTTTCGTGTGTCTCTTGGCCATTTGGTATTCTCTTTGACGAAATGTCTGTTCATATCTTCTGCCCATTTCTTGATGGGATTATTTGTTCTTTGAGTGTTGAGTTTGAGAAGTTCTTTATAGATTTTGGATACTAGCCCTTGATCTGATACGTCATTTGTAAATATCTTCTCCCATTCTGTCAGTTGTCTTTTGGTTTTGTTGACTGTTTCCTTTGCTGTGCAAAAGCTTTTGATCTTGATGAAGCCCCAGTGGTTCATTTTTGCCCTTGCTTCCATTACCTTTGGTGATGTTTCCAGGAAGAAGTTGCTTCAGCTGAGGTCGAAGAGGTTGCTGCCTGTGTTCTCCTCCAGGATTTTGATGGAGTCCTGTCTCACATTGAGGTCTTTGATCCATTTTGAGTCTATTTTTGTGTGTGGTGTAAGGAAATGGTCCACTGTCATTCTTCTGCATGTGCCTGTCCAGTTTTTCCAACACCATTTGTTGAAGAGACTATCTTTTTTCCAATGGATTTTCTTCCTGCTCTGTCGAAGATTAGTTGATCATAGAGTTGGAGGTCCATATCTGGGCTTTCTATTCTCATCTGTTCTACTCACATTGCTCTATGTGTCTGTTTTTGTGCCAGTACCACACTGTCTTGATGATTACAGCTTTGCAATAGAGCTTGAAGTCTGGAATTGTGATGTCGTGAACTTTGGTTTTCTTTTTCAACATTCCTCTGGCTATTCGTGGTCTTTTCTGGTTCCACATAAATTTTAGGATTATGTGTTCCATTTCTTTGAAATAAATCGATGGTATTTTGATAGGGGTTGCATTAAATGTATAGATTGCTTTAGGTAGTATAGACATTTTCACAATACTTGTTCTTCCAATCCATGAGCATGGAACGTTTTTCCATTTCTGGAAATGGAACTGTCTTCCTCAGTTTCTTTCATGAACACTTTGTAGTTTTCTGAGTACAGATTCTTTGCCTCTTTGGTTAGGTTTATTCCTAAGTATCTTATGGTTTTGGGTGCAATTGTAAATGGAAATCAACTCCTTAATTTCTCTTTCTTCTGTTTTGCTGTTGGTGTATAGAAATGCAACTGATTTCTGTGCATTGATTTTATATCCTGACTACTGAATTCTTGTATAAGTTCTAGCAGTCTTGGAGTGCAGTCTTTTAGGTTTTCCACATAAAGTTATCATATCATCTGCAAAGATTGAGAGTTTGACTTCTTTCTTGCCAATTTGGATGCTTTTTATTTCTTTTTGTTGTCTGATTGCTGAGGCTAGAACCCTAATACTATGTTGAATAGCAGCATCCCTGCCATGTTCCTGATCTGAGGGGAGAAGCTCTCAGTTTTTCCCCCCTTTAGAATGATATTCACTGTGGGTTTTTCATAGATGGCTTTGATGATGTTGAGGAATATACTCTGTGTGTCTACACTGTGAAGAGTTTTGATCAAGAAAGGATGTTGTACTTTGTCAAATGCTTTTTCAGCATCAATTGAGAGTATCATATGGTTCTTGTTCTTTCTTTTATTAATGTATAACATTGATTGATTTGCGGATGTTGAATCAACCTTGTAGTCCAGGAATACATCCCACTTGGTTGTGTGAATAATCCTTTTAATGTACTGTTGGATCCTATTGGGTAGTATTTTGGTGAGCATTTTTACATCCGTGTTCATCAAAGGTATTGGTCTCTAATTCTCCTTTTTTTTTTTTTTTTTTTTTTCCCAAATTTATTTTAATTTTTCAGTGTTACAAGATTGATTGTTCAT
>JAPYYJ010001917.1:0-13539 GCA_028533885.1 Nasua narica | reverse complement strand
TCACAACCTTCTCATACCAGACCATGTGCTTTGATCACTTGAATAAACTGTTCACAAGTGTCCTCGACTGCTCTGCAGAACTGTTTTTCGCCCTTCACCCTAGCCATGCCACAACCACAATTCTCACCCAGTCCCTCAAACTGTGGCTTTGCTCCCTTCCCACTGCTTCTGGGTACTGTTGGAGAAAATCACAACTGTGCTGATAGTTTCTAAGAATCATTCATGTCTTCGAATTCAGAGAGGTCCCAGAACTGTCTCAGTTCTTTTTTTTTTTTTTTCCTTTTGCCAGCTATTTTCTCCTTTTCCTTGGTGACTTTTCACAATTCAATTCCCAACCCTCTTGTCCTCAGCAAACAACCTCACTTCTTAATAAGAAGACAAAATTTCAGGCATCAGATACAATCTCACCCTTGCTTTCCTCCAGTCCATCTCCTACTCTCCTGGCAAATTTGACCACAATTTCTTCCCTTCTTTCACTCTTGTAACTTTTAACAATTACGCGGTATGATAATGGAATGCCACTCTGTGACTCCTGCCTTGACCCATCCCCAGAGTTTTAGACTTGTGGCTAACTGCCTGCTGGAATTATCTACTATGATGCCTCACAAAACTCAAAGTCATCAACAGGAAGTGGACTTATTATTGTCCTTCACAAATTTACTCCTCTGTTCCCACCTTGCTTTGTTAAATAAGCATTTATGCCATTAACCAAGTCGGTGAATTGGGAGTTATAATAATCTCCTCCCCATCTTCTCCCTCTCCAAGCAGTAAGTCATCAGTACTTTTGCTACTTGGAATTCTAAGATGATCCCCATGATTTCTGCCCCTGACACTATGTCTTATATCATTCCCTTTCCTTAAGTGTAGTAGATAGGACTTTCGACTTGCTTCAAACCAAGAGTATATGGGAAAGATGATGGGATGTCAATGCTATGATTATGTTATGTTAAGTAGACCTGAATGACAGCAACTCCCTTGCTGATTTTAAAGACGCAAGCTGCCATGATGTGAAAGAGCCATGTGGCAAGGAACTGCGGATTGCTTCTAGGAGTTGACTGCAATCCCAGGCTAAAATTCAGCACAAAAACAGGAACTTTAGTCATAATGATGCAAGAAAATTAATGTTGCCAACAACCTGAATGAGTTTGGAAGCAGGTTCTTTCTTATTCCAGCCTCCAGATGAGAATGCAACCCAGCCAATACCTTGATTTTCACCCTTGTGTGATCTGACAGAGAATCTAGTTGTGGTCAGACTTCTGACCCATGGAAAGTATGAGATACTAAACATGGGATAACTAAAACTGTAGATTTTAACATACTACTATCTCTCCAGATACTGTAATTTATAAATATGGGCTCATATGAGCTTCATTGGGCTCATAGATTTCATATGGTCTGTCCTGACATGGTAAGTGCCATCTTTGCACTACAAACCACAGTTCATGCCTATATACCCAGGCTACTTAGAATCTAAACCCAAGAAAGTGAGGCCAGGAAAATGTAAGAGTTCTCTCTATTCTATGCCAAAAGCTTGTATCCTAGTTTCCTGTATAATGCAGATATCTTCTGTATGGATAACCGCCAACAGAGAGCTCTACATTCTTTCAGAGGATACCCTACTCCATCCCACTTTAGTGTGGCTTTGAGACACGGTCTCAAGAAGGTACCAGTATGAGAATATAGCCAAAGAAGACCAAAATCCTTTCAGGGGATCTCATAAAGCATGAGGAGAATAAGAAAAATGAAGATGTCAGGAACACATCTGGAGTCCTGTCAGTCAGATTCCCATGGGAATTAGGCAAGGCGTTGACTATTGACATAACAGGCACAGGAGATTGGTTTTAGAAGTAAATGCCAAACCAACAAACCAGTATGAAGAATAAAAAAGCTGTCAGACACACAATCCATAAGCACATATTGACGTCAGGTCGACCCAATTATCTTAACCAGTGCTTACTGGGGAGAGGAGACTATTGCAGACTTAGTAAGGTTGGTTCCCCAATGTCCAGAGTAAAGGAATCTTCCTAAAGTTAAACTTACTACATAAGATAAAAATAGGCACCACAGGAAATAGAGAATAATCATCAGTTTGGGCAAAGTGAAAGGTAACTTTTTAAAAATTTTTGTTTACCTTTCTTTCTGTAGATAAGCTATAAGCACTTAATTCAAATTCTTCATGAAAAGAAAAGAAGTAACTTTAGAATAATTAGTTTGAATTCACACGGAATGAAATCTTTTCATGTAAATCTGAATCTTACTTCTATTAAAATTGAACACACACAGATTCCCATATTTTGAAGCATAATACATAGCATAATATATAATAATACATTCATAATCAAGAATATTTTATGACAAATTAGAATTTTTTCTTAAGTATAATTCACATATAGTGTTATATTAGTTTCAGGTTTACGATATAATGATTCAACAATTCCATATATTACTCAGTGGTCATCAGGCTAAGTATGTTCTTGATCTTTTTTATCTATTTTACCCCAATTCCCCCACCCCATCCCCTCCCTTCTGGCAACTATCAGTGTGGTCTCTGTATTTAAGAGTCTTCTTTGTCTCTTTTTTTTGTTTATTTGTTCATTAGCTTTTTCTCTAAAATTCCCACACAAGTGAAATTTTAGCATATGAGTGAAGCTGCAAACGAATACATAACCATCCACATTTATCTTATTATCATCAGAAAGACCTTTGCACATTTTTACATTAAATATATAAAAATCAAGTATAAAGTATTTTCACTTACCTGATGTTTCACTTTCTGCCCAGAGAGCTGCAGATCCAGATAAAGTTCTTTGAAGTTGTCCACGGTTTCCTTGTTTAGATTGAAGATGGTCAATAAGAAATGGGATTGGCTGGTCAGGTGTTTCAGTTATTAATTTGGTCATTAATTCCTGAAGATAGAATAGAGCATACATTTATATTTAATAGTAATAGTGAACACTTACATAGCATTTACTAATGCCAGGCACTGCTCTAACTGCTTTACATACAGCAAATGATTAAATTCTAATAATAATCTTTAAGGCAGGTACAAGTTATTGTCCTCCTTGTAAGGAAAGTGAAGTGCAGAAACATAAACTATGTTACACAGCTAACACATGTAAAGCCAGGGTATATTTACTTATATCTATTTTTATTATTCTACTTGGCCAAAGAAATACTAAAACCAAATCTAAATTCTTTTAAAAACTACAGTCTAAAAATTTTAAACTTCAGATTACTATTTTGAGAAATGCCATCACAAACTAAACTTTTGGTAAACCTTAACATATACCTTACATACCAATGTCATCTTTCCTTCTTATTCATATACAAATATCCCAAAATGAAGAAAATCTTGTTGGAATAAAAGAAATAACAAGCCACAGACTCACAGAAATCAAAAAGTTAAACTAGTCTCCAAACAATACAGAATTTACTTTTCCAAAAGCCCTGATGGGTATTCATTCTTCTTCTTCTTCTTTTTTTTTTTTAATGAGTTAAACAAGGAAGATTTCTCCACCTGCTGTAGCAGCCTGTTCCATTTTTGGACAGCTATAATGATGCCTTAAACTGGGCGGAAAGCTGCCTGAGGGTAATATCTATATGTTGTTTTTTCCAGTTCAGGAACAGCAAAGAGCAAGCTCTAATTTGTGGTCAATTAGAATCCCCAGATTGTTCTCATATGAACAGCTGCCAAGACAGGTGGATATCATTTTGTGCTGTGTAACAAAGTTCGTGAAGTTTTATGTACCATTGTACATTCATATCAATCACATTTCACCTTGCTAGTTTCAGCCCAGAATTTTAGTCTGTCAATTATCATTTTAAGTTTAGATTCTGTGAGAGGAAATGGTCCTATGAGTGGGCCAGAAAATCAGATGTAAGGAGTGCTCACAGAAGGAATATTGAAAATTCCACCATTCTATTGTCTTTTTTTGTTGGTGGCGTATTTCCTCTGCCTTGAATGCTCTTCTCTCAGAGGTTCAGATGGCTGGCTTGTCATCATTTGTCTCTAATCTTATCTTCTTAAGAGAGGTTTACCCTAACGAATATTCCTAAGTCTCTATCACTTCATTTTCTTATTCTCTTCATAGCATCATAGTATTTCTTCAGAGCATCAAATTCTCCAGAATCATCTCATTAAATATTTGCTCATCTGTCGGTACCTGCCTCTGCTTGTCTCTTCTACAGCACTAAGAACATGGGCTGACCTGGTTTGATCTCTACTCTCTCCCAAGGGCCTGGAAATCTTTATAGCTCATCGATGGTAATGAAATCCATTAATTCGTTCTTGGTTTATGGACCCCAGGTAAATATTAGTAATTAAATTCCCTTAATCTCCTAATAAACAACAATTAAAGCACTCAGATTTCTTAGCCCAGCAAAATACACTCTTCAAAATTCCTATACAAGAAACTGATGTCATATCTCAGATATATTTGCTGACATTTCTAACAGTCTAGGAACACAAGGATTTATCTGAGTAGAGGTTAAATGGACTTTGTAGATGACAAGATTCCAAGGTGATCTAGAGACATGGATAAAATAATTCAAGGTATCTCAAATGTGCAGAATGAACACAGAGTTGGAACTGAAAAGAGCAAAGGATTTCTACCCCAAAACCTTGCGTGGCAAAATATTTATTGGATGAATGTGACTTTTTTTTAATATTCTGAAAAAGAAGGAAGCAAACAACCAGTTGGTACAGGTCTTCTTTATTTCTGTTTTTTTAAGATCTCAACTATTAGTTATAACTAAAAAGTCATTCCTATACTGTGGTTAAAACAATGCAGGGTTCAATTAAACCCCAATTATATACCAGTGGAATGCAATTTAAAACATTCTGGATTTTGCTTCTGTAGAAAAGATGTATTATATTCTATTTAAATTCATTGTACATTACCAAAAAGAAAAATAAAAATAGAAAAATAAATAGAAGAACCAACTAGATTACTCTTGTCCCAAAAGGCCTGGGCACTCAGATAAAGTAAAATCAGGTCAGATAACAAGGCTTTAAAGCCACAGCAATTTCTATTCTGAAAACTCCGAAGATCTCATGCACTTCTTTTTACCTGTCAAATTAAATGGAAAGTTTCTGTATTTTCTTTCTTTTAAAATAAACTGAAGTGTCCCTATATTGTCTTTAGAAAATGGGTCATAGAGTCATAATAAACCAAGTAATCACTGCTAAATTTTAAAAATATCATTAGTCTAGTTACTAATTTTGGATATCCTTACATTCCATTAATGAATATATATATTAACGACACAGGACAAATTCAGTCATAAATAAAATGAAAATAGTTAATGTTTGGGGAGCCTGGGTGGCTCAGTGGGTTAACGCCTTTGCCTTCGGCTCAGGTCATGATCTTAGGGTCCTAGGATGGAGCCCAACATCCGGCTCTCTGCTGGTGGGGGAGCCTGCTTCCCCCTCTCTCTCTGCCTGCTTCTCTGCCTACTTGTGATCTCTCCTCTCTGTCAAATAAATAAATAAAATTTTTAAAAAAAGAAAATAGTTAATGCTTGCAATAGGGTATTTTGGGTACCTTGACTGGACAACAATATAGCTTCAGATTATTGTGTTTATAAAAGGAATTATCCTGACTCTCAATCCATCAGGACGTCCAATAACATCAGGACGTGAGTAATTTTGAGGACTTGAACTGGACAGAAACCTCTTTCCCGGACGCGAAAATTTAAATCCTAGATTTGCAAAGATGCTCCTGGCAATAAAAATAAATCATCGTGGTGGATGATTTCCACCACCACGATCCCATGCCACAAAGATTTATATACACAGAGACACATTGAAGGGCAGATAAATTGGGGAAATGAGAAAGAATCGTGTTGCTAGAATGGTTGGCGACAGAAACCCCACTGCTGAAAAGTTCACAGGGATCGTTCACATAAGGCAAAAAGTACTCCAGAAAGGTAACCCGTGTCAGGTAAGGAGGCTGAACTTCCGGGGAACGAGAGGAGGCTTATCTACAACCCTTACCATCAGTGCAAGAGCTGTGACATGAAATTCCCTGGGTGCTAGAACTTGACCAAGATGGAGACAATTCGCCTGGCCGTCCACCCTACATCGTCCACCTGTGTACCATGCTGGGCATCAGCTAGCAGACACCGCGGAGACAGCCTGCCGCAGTGCAACGAGGCGCATGCTCGCGACTTCCCGGCTCCGCTGAGATGGCGGCCCCGCGCAGGCACAGACCGAGACACACGCGCCAGTGCGCGATTCCAGACGGACCGGCGATCCCCGACGGATCTCCTCGGAGCCCTACCGGCGCCCGGGCGCCTAGAGAGTAGAGTCCCTGGGCAACAACGCCTTTACCGACCCGGGATGCAATTACCTCCGCAATTGCCCCGAAGGCGAGCCACCGACGCCACTTGTTGGACTCCGCCCCACACCTGTCCCTGATTGTAGACCTCCTCTGAATCCGGGAACCAACACACACCCTGAAGACGCCCCCTAACCCTGTGGCCCCGGAGCTGGAGGCAGTATATCAGTGTATCCCTGTATCTCCGGAATCCTGACCGTTGGCATAAACCCACTCCTTCTGCTCCGCCCAACTTACATGAGACTCCAGCCTCAGACCCAAAGGGGATGCTGGAACCACCGTGTGGAGTTGCTCCCCAGCTCTGAGAACCAGGCACCAGAACCCGCCTTTCAGCTCAGTGACGAAAGCCCTCCCCAAAGCTCAGGCCAACAGCTCAGTGGCAAGATTGGAAGAGGACCCGCCTGGGCCTCTTCTACGAATGACCTTGCCTGCCCCCTTCTCAGCCAGGAATCAGGCCTATGGTGTGGGGGCGCCCTTCATCCGCTGTTTCAGTTACATTCAAGTCTTCCTTTAGCCAAGGATCTCTGGGAGATGTTGGCTATGGGCACAAAAAAATTGAAACAATGGGAGTGGTAATAGCACTCCTGCCCTGGAACAAAAACATTGGTGGAAATTTTAGGCTAAGGACTTGGGGATTGATAAAATGTAGGTATTAATTTTAATGTGATCGACACTTACAAGCTTAGTTAAATTTGGTATATTAAAGTTGCAAACAAAATATATTAACTGTCACCAATGGAGGATTACATTCATACTTAACTAATATTAATAATATTACTAATGTAAACGAAATGGAATAGAAGACAGCAGGATACGGTAGTGATTAGACACCAAAGCTTTGAAATCAGAGGGACACTTTTTAAAAATCACTTCACTTCCACTTACTAGCTCTAAGACTTTGGGCAAGAAAATCACTTTAATATTCAACACCTCCATCTACTAAATGTGAATGATACTACCTACATCATAGAGTTGCCAGGAGAATTAAATAAAATTGTTGCAAAGCATTCATAAAGTCCTTGGGATATATGTCGCCTACTATAATAGGTTGTCTACATTTCCTTCTAAGGCTGGGAACTGTTTCCCAAAATTTCCTTTGTGTGACCTGGGTTAGTGTTTCCTAGTCTGAGGAATTCAGAGAGACTTGGAACGAGCATAGAGAGGCAGAAGAAATTCTCTAGAATTAACTGCAGGCAGATGTGAGGGCCACTGAGAAATTCACAGCAGTTTCCCAGCAGATCTGTGAAAACCAGTGCAGATTGGGATAGCTGTGGGAGCTCTACAAAGGTACTGTAGATGCAGCTGCCAGGCAAGCCTTTGAGAGCCACTTATTCGGTGCTCTAGGCAGGGACCTTCAGGGTCAGCTCCTCCTGCCTTTGGTGACAGCCCCACAACCTTCAGCAGCATTTCTCTGGCCTCTGTGCCCCACCTTCCAGCTCACCATCACATAAACTGGTTTGTCTTAAACCCTATATGACCCAGATACATAGCATTGTTTCTGTTTTCCTGACCGAATCCCTAATTATCCACCTGAAAGAAGTTTTAGCTTATATTTTCACATTTACTATTACTTTTATATATTTACATAATAATATTTTATATGTTTATATATTTATTATTACTACTATCATTACCATTTTTATCACATTTTGTAGCATACATTTTTTGATGCTATATTGCATACTGCATCTTTTTATTGGCTTTATTTTTCTGGTTATAAAACTAATAGATGTCCTCTTAATATAGTTTATTATCAACTACAGTCTTTAACTTCATGAATATACTATATACTGAAATAGTCCCCTGCATTAATATCTGTTTCCCTGTTAATTATAATTTTGTTACTGGTACCAATTGAAATATATTAACTTAAAAAATACACATATGAAGATAACATTCTTTTTAAAAATTTTGAAAAACAATTTAAAGGACCATTAAGTAATTACTGAATGCAGATTTGTATTATACAACACATAAGGAGTAATGGAATTTGGGGCTACTCTATCTAATAATAGACAACCATGTACTATATGTAACATTAGTACAATTAATGAGCTGGAGAATGGATACTAATTAAATAACAATGATGAGTGTCTCAAAACATATTTTAATGCCCACTAGATAAAAGCAAAACCATGAGTGAGGACATAGCTCCTCATAGAGTCATTATGAAAACTGGAATGAGTAATCAGTCAATAGTAGAAATTATTTTAATAAAAGATCATTTCATTTAATGAAAGCTAAGGGACTCCTTAGTTAAAAAACAAACAGAAAAAGCACATGGGTATACACAAACACCAAATTTTACGTAACATTCCTGGTATTTACCCATCCATAGGCTGATCCTCAGAGGTTCCAGGTTAAGAACCCTTGTTCTAGGTCCCACAGCATACAGATAGCATGTTATTCTGCCCCAAAATTACTTACCTAATTACTTCCTTGGGAGTAAGTTACTTTGTACTTCATTACCCTAAGAATTAAGTACTACTTTTGTTCCTTTTAACCTCAGGAGAAAGTTATCAAGAAGCAAAATTAAAGCCAGTTCTAAAATCTCAGGACCTTCTAGTCTTTTTGTTAAATCGATAAACAATGTAGGACAATTACATCCAATAATGAAGGTGGTGTCAATCAGGTCTAATTTATACTCAACATCTATAATTACCTTAAATATTAATTGCACATGGCACATTATCATCTACAGAATGTTATTTTAGTTCAAAACTGTATTGAGATATGATCACTGAATTAATTCTAAATATTCACGTTTCAATTTTCTGTTTTTAATTAGGTCTCTTAAAAATTTGCATTTGAAATCTTAACCTTCTGTATGCCCATCCCAGCCCCACCACCCAACTATATGTCCTAACTAGTCAGGTAATGGACATTGGGTTATCAACAAATACATGAGAGAAGTCCACTTAAAATTTAGTTGTCCCAGAAACACTTTTTTCTGAAACATTATTTTTTTAAGATTTATTTATTTGTTTATTTGAGAGAGAGAGAGAGAGCAGTAGAAGGGGAGGGAGAAGGAAATTAAGAATCTCAAGCAGACTCTATGCTGAGCAGAGACCCCACATGGGGCTCGATCTAGTGACCATGAGATCATGACCTGAGCTAAAACCAGGAATCAGATGCTTATCCGACTGAGCCACCCAGGTTCCCCTGAAACAGAACTATTTTAAATCAATGTCACCGTTCCCAGTTGATCGAATTCTACTTGGTTTCTACCCATACCTGAACCCATGCTTTCTTTACTCTCCTTCCATTTTTCCCTGAATGGAAGTAGAACAAGGGGGATTTTTTTTTTTCAGCCTTTAAACTCTGTTCTGAGTTTTGGCTTTGCCAGGAATGGGTTCCAATCCATCATCTAGCTTTCCATGCACATGTGAGAAGGGGACAGACATCTGTTTGGATGTTTCTCTGTCCTCTATTCAGAGAACTCAAATTATCTGCTGGTTGTTCAACCTTCCTCCACCTCAGAACCATGCCCACGTCTGCCCTAAACTCACCTCCCTCATTCCCAGTCAAAACTGAGATTTCACTGGAACACTGATCTCAACAGAAAAGGGAGCAAAATGAATAGCAATAATTAAAATATCAGTTATTTACTGAACCCAATATGCACAAGTGTCAAGTATTTTATCTAGATTTAATCATTCACTGTAGGCTTGCATGCAAGATGCACAACCCAACTAGTATGTGCTTGTTAAATCCTTGCTTATTTCTGGTTACCTGCCCCTCACCAACAACCCATCAATGCAAACCATCACAGTCACACACCCACTCACAACAATATAGGCCTAGGGTAAAGAAAATTTGCACTCCTATTCTGAAAGGCTCTTGGCCCTTTTCAAATATAATCTAATATAAAATTAGTATTATAATCCTCACTTATAATGAGAAAAGGCATCTATTTAGCCCTGTTGTATGTTATGGAATATAATCTAGATAATCTAGAGAAAGCAAAAACTAAATTGTTTTATAATGAAAATTAGGAATAATGAAATTATCACAATTCAAATTAATGATTCTAAATCTAAAGCCTAGTCATAGACACTGAATCTCCCCTGCTTTTAACAATATAGGCAAATAATAAGTAAATCTAACCAGTAGAACTACTGAATGATAAGTGATATAATACTTATCAAATGCCTACTAATTTTTCCTCCAATACAGAAATGTCTTTCAGATTAAAATTACTGAATATTTAGTATCCACTTTGAGAAAATTTTCATGTAAAAGTACAAGCTGGGGTGCCTGGGTGGCTCAGTGGGTTAAAGCCTCTGCCTTCGGCTCGGATCATGGTCTCAAGGTCCTGGGATTGAGCCCCGCATCCGCATCCGGCTCTCTGTTCAGCAGGGAGCCTGCTTCCCCCTCTCTCTCTGCCTGCCTCTCAGCCTGCCTGTGATCTCAATCTCTCTGTCAAATAAATAAATAAAATCTTTAAAAATAAATAAATAAAAATAAAATTACAAGCTTATAATTACATTTGCAGGCATATGTCAAGGTCCCCAGTGGAAAATATTAACATACCCTATGAAAATATTTTCAGCTAGGGAATTATATTGTTCAACATAAAAGTCTATCAAAACAACTTATCTGGTGTTAGGTAGGAATTTCCAGAGTCTTACTTGAAAATGCCACTGTAGGAGTAAAATACAGGTGAGACTTAGAAGAAATAGTGAAGCACTTCAAAACTCAAAGAAATTAACTAAATCAACCCATGATGAAAGTAGTAGATGTATCTAGAAATCACCATAAGAAGAAGGACGTCACTCAGTTGAGTACGAATTAATTTGTTTTAGACTTTTATCATTTGTTTTTTTTTTAAAGATTTTATTTATTTATTTGACAGAAAGAGAGAGAGATCACAAGTAGGCAGAGAGGCAGGCAGAGAGGGAGGGGGAAGCAGGCTCCCCGCTGAGCAGACAGCCAGATGCGGGGCTCGATCCCAGGACCCTGAGACCACAACCCGAGCCGAAAGCAGAGGCTCCAACCCACCGAGCCACCCAGGCACCCAGGCACCCCATACTTTTATCATTTGTAAAGAAGAACTTTACAACTTTACAAAGAAAACAAGGTGCTCAGCATGACAGAATCATGAGGAAATTTCATAGTGCATGCCCATCACTTTCTCTTAGAACTAATAATCTAAGGAAAGGATGTGCACATTTCTGTCTCTACGGCAAGACTGGTGATGGTGATGGATATATTGGACTATTACAGGTGAACATTGCTACATAGTAAGTATTTATTCTGATTGTATGCACCCCAAAAAGTCATAAAATCAAGTGGCTATATATCCACGGGCCTATTTCTAGAATCTATATTCTCTTTCATTAATCTATTTGCCAACCTTACATCATTGTTACAATATCTTAATGACTATAGCCACACAGTAAATCCTGATAGCTTGCGGAAAAATTCTTCCCATCTTGTATCAATGACTTTTTTATTTATTTTGTCAAAACTGTTCATTTTCCTACTTCTTTGCATTAACTGAAATTTATTCTACCTTTCCCTCTGTTAGTTTGAAAGTCATATACACTTCTAATATTCTTTGAGTGGTTTTCCAGAGATTATAAATTAATACTGACTTACATACATTAAGTATTCATTGGTCCTTTTCCCTGGTCTCATATTTTGCCAGGAACTTAGAATACTTTGATTCCGGGGGCCCCTGGGTGGCGCAGTTGTTTGAGCGACTGCCTTCGGCTCGGGTCATGATCCCGGAGTCCCGGGATCGAGTCCCACATCGGGCTCCCAGCTCCATGGAGAGTCCGCTTCTCACTCTGACCTGCCCTCTCTCACTCTCTCTCTTTCCTAATGGATGAATGAATAAAATCTTCAAAAAAAAAAAAAAAAAAGAATACTTTGATTCCACTTATCACACCTGGCCTTAGCATACATTTCTATGTATGCTACATATTTACTATTCTTATTGCTCTATTTCTTCTTTTATGTCCTACCATCCATCTGGGATCATTCTTAGCAGCATAAGGAATACCTTTTATTTTAGTAGTGACAAATTCTGTGTTTTGTTTTGTACAGCTATCGGGGTTTTTTTTAAACCAGAAGGTATTTTCACTCTATTTCACCATGAACTGGGATTACTCTCTTCCTGATTTCTTTTGTTTCCATTATTATTTTTGAGAATTCAGCCACATTTCTTTTTTAAAGAAAATCTGAATTTACCTAAGGGTGTTTTAATATTTTTCTCATTATTTTTTATTTATTTACAATTTTTAAAGAAACTTTTTTTATTTTGAAACAACTATAAATTCACAGAACGTTGCAAAGATACGTACAAAGTCTCATGTACCCTTCACCCTGCTTACCTCATGCAAAACTAGGAAATTGACATTGGTACAATTTGTAGAACTTATTTACTTTCACCACTTTATATGCAGTGTGTGTGCGTGTAGCTACACAATCTTACACATATGTAGATACTTAACTGCACCATTATCACAAGACCCCCTCTTGCTATCACCTTATAGTCATACCCACCCACACCCCGGCTCCATACCTAAGCCCAGGCAACCACTATTCTATTCTCCTTTTCTATTATCATGTTATTTCACAATGTTATTATATAACAGAGATCATAAAATATATCTCCTTTTGAAATTGACTTTTACATTCAGCATAATTTCTTCGAGATTCATTCAAGTTGTGTTGATATGCACAATAAACAATAAACAATAGTTTATTAATTTTTTTATTTCTGAGTGTTATTCCATGATATGGATGTACTATAATGTGTTTAACCATTCATTAATAACTATCAGTAATGATTGAAGGACATTTGGTTAGTTTCAGGTTTTAAGGATTATGAATAATGTTACTACAAACATGTATGCATATGCTTTTGTGTGAACATACATTTTCATCCCTCTAGGATAAATGCCCAAGAATGCAATTGCTGAGTTGTAATGCCAAGGCCATTCTTAGTTTTAAAGAAAACTGCTAAGCCATTTTTAGAGTATTCAATTTTACCTTCAAACCAGCAACAAATGAGTAATTTTAATCATTCTTGTAGTTTTATAGTGATATCTTATTGTTGTTTTAATTGCATAGTGGCTATACGAGTTGACTTCCCACCAACAGTGCAATGGGGCTCCCTTTTCTTCACATTCTCACCAACACTTATTATCGCTCTTGTATTTGACAACAGCCATTCTAGCAGGTGTGAGGTAAT
>JAPYYJ010001916.1:0-13539 GCA_028533885.1 Nasua narica | reverse complement strand
TTTATTTATTTGTCAGAGAGAGAGAGAGAGAGAGAGCACAAGCAGTCAGAGTGGCAGGCAGAGGCAGAGGGAGAAGCAGGCTCCTTGCCGAGCAAGGAGCCCGATGCGGGACTCGATCCCAGGACCCTGAGATCATGACCTGAGCCAAAGGCAGCTGCTTAACCAACTGAGCCACCCAGGCGTCCCTGTGAAGTACAATTTAATTGATTTTTTATGGTGGGTGCTATTGTGTCCTGGAGTGACTGTCCATAGGATTTGTATTTGTTAAGACTTGTAAATAACTGGAATTCAGCTTTTCAAATTGGTCATACTATTTTTCATCCCGGCAGCAACATGAGTCTTCCAGGTGTTGTATGTGAGATTTCTGACTTTCTGACTTTAGCCATACCAATAGATATGCGATGGTATCTCGTTGTATACTGATTTCTTTCCCTCATGACTAATGAGTTGTGCCTTTTCATGTGCTAATGAACCGTTCATATATCTTGTTCTGTGAAGTTCTATTTAAGTCTTTTGACCAATTATTTTATTGTATTGATCATCTTCTCAGACTACATGATACCTAATTCTAGAGAAAAGTCCTTTGTGGGAGATGAACATACTTCTATACCGTGGCTTCCCTTCATGTTCTCTTAAGGTTGTCTTTTCTTCGAGAGTTACATATAGAAAGATAAAGATAGATAAATTCATTTTTTTTAAGATTTTATTTATTTATCTGACACAGAGAGAGAGATTACAAGCAGGCAGAGAGGCAGGCAGAGAGAGAGGGAAGCAGGCTCCCTGCCGAGCAGAGAGCCCGATGCGGGGCTCGATCCTAGGACCCTGGGATCATGACCCGGGCCGAAGGCAGCGACCTTGATCCACTGAGCCACCCAGGTGCCCCGATAAATTCATTTTCATATCCAAAGAAATAATTCATTGCCTATTTTAAGCTTGCAAAAACATATGGCTGAGTTTTTTGGAAACTATAAAAACACTTACTGAATTTCAGCATATGAAAGGGTTTTTTTTTTGTATTTTAAACTGTTTCAACAGGTATATTGAGATATAATTTAGATGCAATAAAGCATATCTAATTAAGTCTAACATTTAATAAGTTTGAACATATACATGCATCACCCAGATAGTGGATATATCTGTCACTCCCAAAAGTTTCCTTATGCTTCTAGCAATTCCTCCCTTACATTCCCACCTCAGGAAACCACTGATTGACTTTGTTATAATAGAATAATTTGCAATTTCTAAGGTTTTATATTAATGAAATCATATGCTATGCACATTATTTTGATGCTTTTTTGCTCAGAATAAATATCTGGTAAAAAAGTTTTTTTACCCATTTTGTTATGTATGTGAAGAAGAGATTACTCTTGCTAAATGGAATAGTATTCTGTGAGCTGGATATGCCACCATTTGTTTGGGTCATTTCCTGTGTATGCATTTGAATGACAATTAAAATAGAGTTTCTATCAATATATTTTTCATTTGAGTGGAATGGCGATGGCCTATGTTAGGTTTAGGTTTAATATTTTGAAGAATTTCCTGACTGTTGGGGTGCTTGGATGACTGAGTCTGTTAAGTGTCCGATGTTGATTCTGGCTCAGGTCATGATCTCATTGGTGGTGAGATGGAGCCCCAAGTAGGGCTCAGTGCTCAGCGGGGAGTCTGCTTGAGATTCTGTCCCTCTCCTTTTTCCCTCTGCCCCTGCCCCTACTCACTTTCACTCCCTCTCTCTCAAATAAATCAATCTGAAAAAAAATTTGCAAACTCTTTTCTATGGTAGTTGTAGAATTTAACATTCCCATCAGCACTGTATGAGAAATGTAGCTCCTACACATCCTTGCCACTACTTGGAATAGAGATGCTTTTTATTTTTGCCATTTTAATTGGCCGATTGTGGTTTAAATTTGCATTTTCCTAATACCTAATGACGTAGACCTTCTCATGTTCTTAGGTGGTTTCCCTGTATATCCTTGGCTGAACTGTCTTTACAGATCTTTTACCCATTTCATTTTATTTTTTTTTAATTTTATTTGTTTATTTTATTTTATTATTTATATTTCATTATTTAATAAATTAAATATTTTATTTATTTATTTGGAAGAGAGAGAGCAAGAGCAGGGGGATGGGGTTTGGAGGATAGAGGGCGAGAGGAAGCACACTCTCTGATCAGCGGGGAGACTGACCGAGGGAGTTGGGGGTTAGATCCCACATGCAGACGTATTGCATGGAGCACTGGTGTGGTGCATGAACAATTAATCTTGTAACACTGAAAAAATAAAATAAACATATTTGGGGAAAAAACAAAGGAGACCTTCATCAGATAGGTAATTTATAACTTTCTCCGTATGTGTGACTTGACTTTGTAATCTCTCACCCATGTCTTCTGAAGAGCAAAAGTTTTAAATTTTGATAAAGTCCAGTTTATCAATTTGTTCTTTCATTAATCACAAGTTTGGTATCATATCTAAGAAATCAATGTCCAGGGGCACCTGGGTGGCTCAGTCGGTTAAGTGTCTGCCTTGGTGTCAGGTCATGATCCCAGAGTCCTGGGATAGAGCCCTCCATCGGGCTCCTTGCTTAGCGGGAGCCTGCTTCTCTCTCTCCCTCTGTTGCTCCCCTGCTTGTGCTTTCTGTCACATAAATAAATAAAATAAAAAAATGATTGTCCAACTTAAAGGTTATAGAAGTTTTTTTAAGGATCTCTTTATTGGGGTGTCTAGGTGGTTCAGTTGGTTACACGGGTGTCGTGATCCCAGGGTCTTGGGATTGAGAACCCCCACCCGGTTGGGCTCCCTGCTCAGCAGGGGATCTGCTTGTCCCTCTCCCTCTGCCTGCTCCTCTGCTTGTGTTCTCCTTCTCTCTCAAATAAAAAAAATATTTTAATTTTAGAGAGCCTGACAGTGAGCAAGTAGGGGAAAGAGAGAGGGAGAGAAATTGAAACCTCTAAGAGCACAGTCTAAGAGCACAGTCAACTCTGGGCTTGATCCAACAACCCATGAGATCAGGACCTGAGTCAAAAATTCATGAGTCACATGAGTCACCAGCTCTGTCAGCCAGATGCTCCTAAAGATTTTTCGACTATGTTTTCTTCTGAAAGTTTTCATATTTTAAGGTATCTATTTAGGCCCATGCTCTATATTAGGCTAATTTATGTAGGTTGTGAGTTAGGGATCCAATTTTATGTATTTATTTTCATATGCTTATACATAGGTCATATCCATCTTCATGTGTTGAAAGATTACACTTTACCACTTGTTGAAAGATTATACTTTTTTAAAAGATATATTTATTTAGTTTGTAGGGCAGAGGAAGAGAGAGAGAATCCCAAGGAGACCCCATGCTGAGCATGGAGCCTGATTTGAGGCTAGATCCCAAGGGCCCTGAGATCATGACATGAGCCAAAATCAAGAGTCAGAGGCTTCACCAACTGAGCCACCCAGGTGCTCCAAAAGATTGTACTTTCTATGATACTGTGCTCCTCACATTTGTGAAAAATCTGTTCTCCATATATGTATGAGTTTATTTTTGTATTCTGTAACCCATTTCATTGATCTACTTACCTGTCATAGGCCAATACCAATCTGTTTTGATTACAATAACTTCAGAATAGTTCTCCAATTCGGGTACAGCTAACCCTCAAACTTGGTTCTTTGTTTCACAAGTATTTGACCCTACGAGGTCATTTACATTCTCTATGAATTTTAAAATCAACTGGTCACTTTCTACGAAAGATACAGGCTGAGATTTTGAGAGAGATTGAATCATATAGATCAAATGGGGAAAGCGGATTTATAGATCAAGAGGGGAAAGTTGATGTTTGAACAGTACTGAATCTTGTCACCCCCAAATACCGACATTCTCTTCGTTTTCTAAAGCTTCATTCCTTTCCCTGTGAAATCTTTTGTGATTTTCGGTCACATCTATCCCTCAGTATTTCAAGCATTGCATTTTTATAAATGATACCACTTTTCACATTTCTGTTAGGCATTGTGATCACACAGAGTACAGCTGAGTTTTATATATTCATGTTGGAACTTGATACACACACATTTCAGAATCAAGCTAGATCTGGCAGTGACCATATCTTTGGAGATTGAGGTATTTGGTAGGTGAGAAGAATATGATTCCATTCACTTGCACTTGACTCAGCAGCCCAAGGAAAAGGAATAATCCAACCCACATCCAGTCTGTAGCTGGGCAGAATGGGCAGTCTTGTGGACTAACGCATGCAAAATGTTTTGTATGTTCATTAATACACTTTCCTTGAGAGTAACCATTCAGTTGGCAAGGCTGCCAGTTTATCTTGTGTTTAGCTGCAACACCACACTTACAAAATTTAGGGGCCAATGTTCATATGATTTAATTTAGTCTTCAATAATCTATTGCCAGCATTATGTTCTGCCAGAAGCTTTGGAACAGTATGCAATGATATATCAACTCATCAAATATTATGAGTTTGTGCCCAGATCTGATTCATCTCATTTCTGCTGTGGTCTATGATAAAATGACACCAACAGCCTGAAAACAAGTAAGAGTGGCAGACTGAGGGCTGTGTGTGACTGAGTTGTGTGACTGAGTTGTGTTAGGAGACAATGGCTCCTACTCCAGATCTGAAGTAGGTGTTCACTCCCATCAGTCTGTAAGCATAGGGTCCCGATTCTGCAACATAATCTGACCTCCTTTGTGTCAGCTTCATTCCCCCAAGGAAGAGAGAAAAATCTATGCTTTAAGTAATGATTGGTGTGAGTGTGTAGCATATTTAAGTTACCTCTTTAGTCACTGAACTTAAGATCCTATCAGGTAAAGCTTGCTCACCTGCCTAACTCACAAAGTCACAATCCCTGAGGCTCAGGTGACATGTCTCAAAGAAATCAAAGCCTCCATTCAGTGTCAGGTGCCTCTCCCAAAGTTGACCCTTTCACCCTTGATGGGCTAAAATGTGGCTCACAAACAGCTTTAAATGTGTTAGATTTATATTTGTCTAAAGGTTTTCTCTTTTTTTTTTAAAAAAAAGATTTTCTGTATTTGACAGAGAGAGACACATTGAGAGAGGAAACACAAGCAGGGCGAGTGGGAGAGGTAGAAGCAGGCCTCCTGCCCTGTAGGGAGCCTGATGCAGGGCTCGATCCTAGAACCCTGGGATCCTGACCTGAGCCGAAGGCAGATGCTCAATGACTGAGCCACCCAGGCACCCCTGCCTAATGGTTTTCTAAAGTCCAGTTACCCAAATGACTTTCAGGCCAGTTTTTGTTTCCAGAAGCTCTGGCTATTTTGACAGGACCTGCGGGTCAATATAAACATAGATTTATTCCAATTTTGTTTATAACCAACCGATCATTGGGTACATGACATATAATTTTATACATTTCTTCTTTTACCTGCTTACTTTTGGATGTTGAGATGATCGGATGTTACTCGCCTCTTCCCCTGACATCCTGAATTAAATTCTGCTCTCTGTTTAAAAACAAAAGCTGCTTTACTTTGTTATTCATCAAAGTTATCATAGGATGTGTTTAAACCTGCATATTTGTGAGCATCATTATAATTAAAGAGTTGACTTATTTTAAAGGGGAAGAGTAGTGGAAGCTGGGAGAACAGAGGAGGACTGAGAGGGAGAAGGAAGCTGGACTAGACTCTGTCCTGAGTATGGAGCCCAGCTTGGGTCTTGATCCCACGACCACAAGATCGTGACTGAGCTGGAACCACGAGTCAGACGCTTACTGACTGAGCCACCCAGGCGCCCTTCGTATTTGTAAGAATAGAACAGGATTTGTGGTTGAAGCCAATAGTGGATAATCTGTGAAAGAATGATTGCAGGTCATGGAGTAAGTATTTAGTGTCCATTGAATCCAAATTGTGCTAGATATGCTTTCCCCAAATTGTTTGATGTTACCATGAGCCAGCTCACCTGCAACTTCAAGCCCCAAACCTTCCTCTCCAAGACCTAGGGGACACTGTCACAAACTCAGTCCATCCCTTTCTTGGGCCACCGGCCAAGCGTTCCGTTTTATTGCATGACCCTACAGACAGAGCAACTTCCCAGGTATTATGAGCATCAAGGGCCTCCTGTTTCTGTACGGCCAATGGAAGCAAGATGTTTGCCTTGTTAGTTGACATCTAGAGCCATGGTTAGGGTCAGGTTTGTTTCCCCAGAAGTCATTGGGTACTGTTAAATGCAGGAACTTTTCTCCCACTGTAAGACACTTGACCCCACTCATGTACTATATTCCTAAAATTCCACTTTCTGAGTAGATCCTTGACCCTTTTTATTCATGGCCCATCCAGGTAGCATTATTAAGAAATTATTAATACTATGTATCTTCAGATAGAACAGTCCCTATGCTGGCCCTTCCTGACCTTAGCGCAGAAGTATCTGCAGTAAAAATGGGTATCTCCAACCCTTATCCAAACATCACGGATCCTTCTAAGCCCACACGTACTTGGAAGGCATCCACCATGAGCCTAGCTCGAACTTTGAAGTGAGGGGTCTGGGACAGAGCCTCATGGTCACATCTTCCTCCTCTTGGAATTGGTGCTTCCCAGCAGGACAGACCAATCCCAGTCCATCCTGTGGGGTTGCTCAGCAGGTGCACAGGTTCTCTGTGAACTATGTTATTCCCCTAGTCCTCCCTGCTCAGCTCCGGCTGCTCCTTGCAGAGTCCGATGCTGCTGTATGCATTCCTCAGTTTCCCCTGATTTTTCTGAACTCAACTTGTCCTTATTCTTACCTCTGTTGGCAACCACTTGCTCCAAAATTGCCTTGTCCTTCTTTGAGTTTTTCTCACCCCCAAACCTGATGTTCTGACTTCCATCTGCTCCCTCCGTTCTCTGTTTTCAGTGTGGGCTCAGCTCAGGCTCCTGCAGGGGAGACACAGAGAAGGGCCCAAGTCAGGTGTCTCCAGAGCTACTTAACCGGCACCTCAGATCCTCGTGCACTCACACAAACTGAGCAGGAAGGGACTTTGGAGAATCTCAATAACAATCTCATCTTACACAGGAGGAAACTGAGGCCCCGAGAGGTTATGAGCAGGGCAGGAAGTAGAAAGTGGCCTCAGCGGAAGCTCTGACTGCTCCAGACTGAGGGCGAGTCACAGAATGGCCGGGATTCTTCCTGGGCTCTTCAGCTTCTCCGCTCATTCGGTCTGCAGTCTCGGGTCATTTGAGGAGCCACATGGGTGTGACAGCAGTGGCATTTAATAAGGAACTTGGTCCAGTGCAGAAACTCTTCGTGCACACGATTAGAGATTACAGAGCGATACTCTGGGCATCTGGAGGACCCGCTGCTACTGGCCCAGAGCCCCAGCAAGATCTAGAGAAGGAGCTTTGGACGCTTAAGCAAATGTGAGGTCAGGCGGACATGAATACATCCCAGACTTCACATGTGCAGATCGTAAATTTAAAGACATCGAGAAGCCCCAGTCCTAAAGAAATAAGGTGAAATTTCTTCCGGGATTTGACCCAGATTAGTTGTAACAACTGGATCAGAATGAACATACATTTCTCAGCTGTCAAATGTCCTTTTAATGGATTCCAAATAAATTATTTGGTGATGTCGATGTAAAAAAAAAATTCAAAGAACCACAGTAAAAATCTGTTCCTCAGCTTCAGGTGATGTTCCCTAGCCCTTGTAACATGGAGTACACTGTGAGGGGCATTTCCCATCTAGGTTCTCTCTGACACCCTCTTCCTCAGACCATGGGGTGTGTGCTTTCGGCTGCAAGGAATGAAAACCCCAACTTGTTTGCTGGGAGATGTGTTCCTGGTGATTTGGCTTCAGGGAATTGCCGTCAGCTGAGGCTCTGCCAGGGTGGCCAGGGTACAGATAGGCCACGTTTTGTTCATTCACCTTCGGTGTCGCTTTGTGTTGCTGTCAGGTTTCTGCTATTGTGAGTAATGCTGCCCCGAACATTTCTGAATGAGGCTTGAGGAGACAAATGTTTTTATTTCTCTCAGATCAATTTCTGGTTGTGGAATTGCTGAGTCCTATGGGAAGCTTGTGTTAAACTCTTAAGAACTCTCAAAGTGGCTTCCAAAGTGGCTCTTTTATTTTCGTTTCCCCCAGCAATATAGGAGGGTCCACTTTCTCCACATCTCAGCAACACTTGCTATTGTCTATTGAATAGAATCACAGTTATCCATATAAAATGGTGCCTGGTTCTACATGCATTGCTCTGTGCACTAATAACATCGATTGCCTTTTTATGTGCTTATGAATCATGTATGTGTCTTCCTTGGTAACACATGTATTCAAGTCTTATCCTGGCTTTTTATTAAAAGTGTGTAGCTTCTGCCCATGAAGTGACTCAAAGTAGTCATGTCTTGCAAATGTAAGTCCTCATTGGGTGTTTAGTCCGCAAATATTTTCTCCTTCTCAGTGGCTTCTCTGTGCCTTTTCTCAGTGGTAAAGTTCGATACAAGTAAGTTCTTCATCTTAAGTTTTTCTCTTACATATTGTGCCCTTGGTATACTGACTGAGAACTCTTTGCATAATGCGAAGTCCTGACCATTTTCTCCTACGTATTCCCCTTGAATGGTTGTTTTGGCTCTTGTCCTTTTATCTGTGAGCATTTTGAGCTGCGCTGAGGGCCAACTCCTAACCAGCTGAGCCACATGGGTACCCCAAGAGCTCTTCTTAAAGCCCAAACCCCGTCTATCATAACTCACTCTCTTGTTTTATACAATTTCCCATAGTTAGGACAACAGCAGGGATAAGAAAAGAGGTAGTGCAGTGAGCAATCTTACCTTGAAGAAGTACCTTCATTTTTGGGAAATGTGCCACACCACGCATGTGTGAAAAATGGTTTCTAGCCGCCCTGGCAGAGCCTCAGCTGATGGCAATTCCCTGAAGCCAAATCACCAGGAACACACCTGCCATGAAACAAGTTGGGGTTTTGATTCCTTGCAGCCAAAAGCACACACCCCATGGTCTGAGGAAGAGTGTGTCAGAAAGAACCTACTGTAGATGGAAATGCCCTTCATGTTACAAGAGCTAGGGAATGTCACCAGAGCTGAGGAACAGATTTTTACTGTGGTTTTTTTTATTTTTCTTTTCTTTTTTTTCCTACATCAACATCACCAAATAATTTCTTTTTTTTAAGATTTTATTTTATTTTTTTTCCCAAATATGTTTATTTTATTTTTTCAGTGTTACAAGATTGATTGCTCATGCACCACACCCAGTGCTCCATGCAGTATGTGCCCTTCTCAATATCCACCACCAGGCTCACCCAAACCCCCTCCCCAACCCCTCAGTTTGTTGCTCAGAGTCTACAGTCTCTCCTGGTTCATCGCCCCCTCTGATTTCCCCCCATTCATCCTTCCCTTCCTTCTCACAATGCCCTCCATGATTTTCTTTATGCTCCACAGGTGAGACCATAAGATAATTGACTCTCTCCGCTTGACTTATTTCACTCCACATAATCTCTTCTAGTCTTGTCTATGTTGATACAAAAGTTGGATATTCATCCTTTCTGATGGAGGCATAATATTCCATTGTATAGATGTACCACATCTTCCTTATCCACTCATGTGTTGAAGGGCATTTGGGGTCTTTCCACAGTTTGGCGATTGTGGCCATTGCTGCTATGAACATTGGGGTCCATGTGGCCCTTCTTTGTACTGCATCTACTTCTTTGGGGTAAATACCCAGTAGTGCAATTGCCAGGTCATAGGGTAGCTCTATTTTTAATTTCTGGAAGAATCTCCACACTGTTTTCCAAAGTGGCTGCACCAACTTGCATTCCCACCAACAGTGGAGGAGGGTTCCCCTTTCTCCACGTCCTCTCCAGCATTTGTTGTTTACTGTCTTGTTGATTTTGGCCATTCTAACTGGCGTAAGGGGGTATCTCAGTGTGATTTTGATTTGAATCTCTCTGATGGCTAAAGATGATGAACATTTTTTCATGTGTCTGTTAGCCAACATCACCAAATAATTTCTTTGGTCTCAGAGGACATTGGACAGTTGAGAAATAATGATTATTCATCCTAGATCTGGTTGTACAACTAATCTTCAAGTACCCAAAGAAATTGTACATTTCTTTGGGATTGGGGTTATCAAGCATATCATCAAGTAAAAAGATAATTCACTGGACTGAAAAGAAGGTATTTGTTAATCAAAACCCCAACAATTACGTGTCTTGACTTGAATAACAATAGAAGAACATTCTTTCATTAAACTGCCATTATTAGGAGGGAGCGAGAAACAACCCTTCTCTACCATAAATTCTGCAGGTGAGTTTCCCACCTTTGGGAAAATCCCAGGGATCATTGCAATGGAAAGAGTCTCACTCTGGGAAAACCACCAGGGTGGTTTGATCAGGGTGTCTTCCTTGCCAAGTACAAATGATCTTGCTCTGCCCCCCCGCCCCACAGCAGCCTTGCCCGCTGCCCACACTACACACGCGCTCACTCACCTACCAACACCCCAAAACCCTCGGCACCCACTCCTGTCCCAAGCATCCTCACCCTCCACAGAAGTCTTCCTAACACAGTGGAAGCCACAGTGCTGCTACTTCCTCAGCCCCGGGAATTCTCCTGCCCAAACCGCCCCTCAACGGTGCCTCATTTACATCGGACACGCCCCGTCCATGACGTCGGGGGGCCTCGCCGCCTCCCCCGCCCCCCAACACCCTTCACCCCATACTTGGCACAGTTAAGGCTGTGCCAGCCTGCGAGGAACAGGAGGGAGGACTTTCAAGCCAACACAGAAGTGCAGCTCCATCTCTCTCTCCCTCTCCTCAGAACCTTCTTTGAGGAGACAGAGTGCGATGGGTGCAGCTGTGGAGCTCAGCTTCCTGGCCAGCGCCCCACGCACCACCCAGGCCTGGACACCCCGGGGGCGGGGGCGGGGAACCCAAAGTCAGCCACCTCTGGGCCCTAGGGCCTGCAACACCCCCAGCACTGAGAACACCCCAGGCCCAGCTTCTTCACAGGCGGGCTCCTGGGGCAGGGACGCGGCCCCCTCCCGTGGCCTCCCGGGGGAGGCGCCCCAGGATCCAGCTGTTCAGGCCAGGGCCAAAGGAAACCATCCCTTCTGCTCACTTAGACTGGGCTCAGAGTTCACATCAGGGGTTAGCGGGGTCCCAGGCGCCCCACATTGCCAGGGCTTCCCTCCCTGCAGCGCGGGGCGCTTCCCCTCAGATGAGATTTCTGCATCAAAGTCGGCCTGTCGATGGAAAACAGCCAGGCCTGGAAAACGAAGCCAAACAACTCCTGGGAAGAGACTAGTACTTGGGTAATTGTGTGGTCATGGATGGAGCGCCCTAGGGTTCTGATTTGCCTTTGTCTTGATTGCGCCTTGAGGGAGTGCTTTGCTTTTGCTGGATTGCTGAAATTAGAAAAGAATGGGTGGCAGAGGTGTGTCCAACCTTAGTTGTCACCTAGTTCATAGTGTGGTGGGGGCAGTAGGGACCCATGCTAATGGCAGGAACTTGTGCTCATTTTCCATAGCATTGCAGCGGGGACCCTGTGGAGGGCCTTCTGTTAAGCCCTGGAGATGGGGAGATGATCCTGGATTTTCCACGCAGCCTCCTGGAATGACAAGGGTTCTTAAAACTGGAAGAGGCAGAGAAGGAGGTCAGAAGGATTCTGTCTGTGTGAGGAGGCCTCTGCCTGCTGGGGCTGGGGCTGAGCATGGAGGAGGGGCCTCGAAAAGCTGGAACAGGCAAAGAGACACACTGTCCTGCCACCTAAAAAAGAGCAACTGCCAGATATTTTACCTGCACAAGGGAGATTTGTCGGGAATCAAAGGGACAGGCGATCTGGGACGAACCAGCGGTGGCAAAACCATAGGCGAGTCCAGAGAACACAACGGGAGGTACGCTCGTCTTTTTGGAGGAGAGGGGTCAGTTGGGACGACTGTTATAAAAGCCCATCGGGGTGAACCGTGAGCCGGAAGTGTGCTGGCGTCTCCCTGGGGGGACAAGGCTAGCGTTTCCTACTCTGGCCAGGTTAGTAGAGGCCTATGCCTGTGCAATGTCAAGTCCGTGTAAGGTCAGATCAGTCTCTTCCACTCTAAGCCGCTACCTGAGCGAGGTCTCCATCACCTCCATCCTGGAAAGCAGGGCAGCCCTGCCTGACATCCTGGGGCCACTCAGTCCTCCAGCTCCATCCTTCTCAAGGAGCCTACTGGGGCAATAAGGGCAGAGGCTTCTCTTAAAAAAAAATTAAAATTAAAAAAAATAAAAGCTACCCTGTGATCTGGCTCAATGCTTTGTAAATACAACCTTGTAAGGGTTTTCTAACTTCAAGATTTCACTGGGGCTTTTGCTCTACATTCTGTAAAAGTATTCAGAATCAAGATGACCTTCCCCAACTTGATTTTAAAATACGGGAACCACACCAATAGGGACTCAGGGGAACTAGATTTACTCTCCTGCCTGAAACAACAAAGCAACTACAAAGACCCACAAGATTCATGAAATGGAGATGTCCAAGTTCCTGGGCATCAGGTAAAGAACAACCTTCCCAGACAGGGAAACACATAGGTGAGCAGAGCTCTACAGCTGCTCCAAGGAACTGGCTCCAGAGAGTTTCCAAGCAAGGCCATGGGGGAGGGGAACCAGAGGAGGAGCCCCATGTACCTCCTGGAGTCGAGGACACTGAGCTGAGAGACTCCAGGACACTGTCGCCCGGCGGATAGGGCTGCAGAAAGTCACCTGGCCAGAGCCGTGGAGGGGCTCTGGGGCAGCGTGTAGTGCTGTCCTGCTCAGGGCCTCCGTGGGAGACAAGGTCTGCAAATCTGGGGCAATCATTTGAAAGCAGTAGAGGGAACAGGGCCTGGAGCTCTCCCAGGGGAAATGACTCCTCATCAGGAGATAGATCAGTTGTCTGAAAAATATCCCTGAGCTAACACCGATGTGAGAACCACCATAAATGACAGGAAAATATTGAGTATAACTGTTTTCCATCAGTTGAAAACATTCAATAGATAAAAGGAAAATATAAACAAGACCCTATCTATCTTTAAGAGATGAAAGCGACGATGTCTGAAAGGAAATGTACTGCAAGAGGTTGACAGCAATTAGAAAATGTAGAGTAGAAATTCTGATAGCATCGTAGTGACTCTGTAGATCCCTGTGAGTAGTATTGCCCTGGGAACTACATTAAATCTTTCATGCATGCACGCAGTTTTTTTCCCCATTAGGTCTTTCTTTAATCTCCTACATGAATGTTTTATACTATTCAGTGAACAGGTCTTACTTCTCCTTGAATGAATTTATGTATAAATATTTTACTGTTTTGGGTGCCCTTGTAAACGGAATCGCTTTCTTAATTTCCTTCTGATTGCTCATTGCTAGTGCACAAAAAACACAAATGATGTTTGTGTATATGGTACCCTACAGCTTTTCAGAATGAGTTTATGGACTCTATATTTTTGTGAGTGGGTGATTTGAGATTTTTCTATGCTTAGGAATACATCCTCTGTAAATAGAGATGCAGGTTGAACCTTGAAAAATGCAAGGTCAAGGATGCTGACTCTCAAGGTCAAAAATCTGTGTATAACGTTTGACTCCCCCAAGACTGAACTACTAAATAGTC
>JAPYYJ010001915.1:0-13539 GCA_028533885.1 Nasua narica | reverse complement strand
AGAGAGATCAGAGACCTGGACCCAGAGCGGGGGGCACTCTGGGGTCTGCCCTGGGTCCTCAATGATCACAAGCACTGGGACTAAAATAGGCAGGTCTGTGGACATTCATTCTGGTTTATTGGACAGGAACAAGCAAGTCAGACAGAAGAGAGGGTGCCTTCCTCTTGACATCCTGGTGCCCGGGATCTGACGTCCTCCTGACCTGGTCTGAATAAAGGGTTGGGGGGGCAGGATGCCCAGCCCTGCCCCCTCCCCCACTCACTGGAGGCTCATGCAAACATTCCCACAGTAAGTTGAACAGCATATGGTATCCTTTGCTGGACACTTTAGAAAATATGAACAGTGATTGCTGCAATGGTCCACGCTGGGCTTCTTCTGACAGGCCTTTTGACCTAAAAGGAGCCAGAGCAAGATCAGTGGAACCAGATCCCTTGGGAGCACTCCTCTCAAGCTTAAAGCATCTCCCAAAGACCTCAGAACCCAGGTCCCACGCATGACACTCTTGGACTTTTCAGGGAAGTCACTTTCTGCCCTTCACTCAATCCTGGTTGTTGGCAGTATCTTAAATCCTATAACCCGCTACTCTTCCCCAGCAGATCTCAATACCTGGCCTCCCTGGGCCCTCCACATACTCTGCCACCAGGACCCTGTTTCCATGCTAGTCATGGCCTTGGTGATGCCACCCATAGAATCTACACCCTGAGAACTCAGTAGAGACTGAGACTTCCTGCAGATTCCCCTCACTCTCCAGAATTTGCAGGGTCCAGAGAGGAAGGTGACTTGCTGCCCTGCCCCCTCTCTCCTGTCACTGTCACTTTCTCCGGGGCCCTTGCCTCTTCCCAGATTTTACCACTTGCACTATTTCCCTTCCACTGCCTCCATCCTGGTCTCTCCGATGATAACTTTGACTTGGCCTTGTACACCCCAAAACTTGCTTTCCCACGGTCCTTACCTTCCCACTATACTTACTCCCACCAAGATTTGTGGATGTAAGGTGTCACGTATATACGGAAATCTGAGAGTAGTTGTTTGGTTTCCCCATGAGATTCTCAGCCCGTGATGTACCTTTCACTACTCTATGTAGCATTTGTGTCTGGGTATTTGGAACGGAGAGTCACAAGACACAGGTTCCCCTCCACCCCCATCACTGTTCCCAGGGCTGGGGAAAGGGGCCAGAGGACCATGGTTTGGGAGGACCCAGAGTCTTCATAGTGCTGCGGTCTGAGCAGGATGTGCTGCAAGGTTCCAGTACCCAGGTCCTCCTCGGAAGGGACACAGCCCCTCCTGGCTCCTTTCCCTTCCCTGTGCCCTAGTCCATCACCTACTCTGCATCATCTTCGGTTTCCGGTGCCCTCCCTGGGCCTGCAGCAGCAGCTCACAGAGGAGCAGGAGGAGCGGCAGAGCCGGGGTTGGCATGCCTCCGGCCGGAGTGGAAAGCTCTCAGTCTGGCCCCGACTTCCCTGGAGAGCTGGGCGGTTATCCTGGGCTCCTCCCTGCTTCCCTTGGCCAAACAAGGAGCCTTGTTTCCTCCCCTTTGCCTGCCCTTCCCACAGCCTGTTCTCCGTGGGACTTGTGCTTCTGCAAAGGATTCCTGCTCTCACGTGACTACTCCTCTCCTTTGCAAAGAGAAGTTTCCCCTGAAAGATGTAATATTTCTATATTCTAGTTACAAAATAATTTACAGAAAAGAAAGCACTATTTTTGTAGGAAGATATAAAAACAACCTCAGTCCATCAAGGGGTGAATAGATGAAGAAGATATAGATATCATTCAGCCCTAAGAAGGAAGGAAATCTTGCCGTTTTTGACAACCTGGATAAAACCTGAGGCATTGTGATAAGTGAAACGTCAGACAGAAAAGGACAAATATTGTATGATGTCCCCTCTTCATGGAAACTAAATGCTGAACTGTTAGAAACAGGGAGTAGAATGATGTTTACCATTGGCCGGAGATTGGGGAATGGGGAAATGTCGGCAAAGGGTATAAACTTCCAATTGTAAGATGAATAGACTCTGGCTATCTAACATATAGCAGAGTACTTCTAGGTAACAACACTGCATGACCTACATGAAAGTTTTTAAGAGAGGGCACCTGGTGGCTCACTCGGTGAAGTGTCTGCCTTTGGCTCCGGGCATGATCCTGGAGTTCCAGGATCCAGCCCTACATTGAGCTCCCCGTTCACTGGGGAGTCTGCTTCTCCCTCTCCTTCTGCCCTTCCCCCTGCTCCTTCTCTCTCTCTCTCTCTCTTGCTCTCTCTCGCTTTCAAATAAATAAAATCTTTAAAAAAGAAAAAAGAAAGTTGCTAAGAGAGTAATAACTTCTGTGTTCTCACCACGAATAAGAAATGATAATTATAGGATGTGATGGAGCTGTTAGATCATTTCACAGTATCCGAGCATATCAAACAACACACTGTACACCTTAAATTTACACAGTGTTATGTCAGTTATATCTTAATAAGCCTAGAAAACAGTATATTACAGATTTTATACATATAATTATATATATTACATAAACTTACCCAGCTTAAAAAAAATCCCAAAATATATCAAAAATATATCTTAATAAAGCTGGAAAATATATATATTAACATATATTATATATATAAATAAATATATATATTAACATATATTTTCCAGATTTATTAATATCTTATAATTATAACTAATTAATATGTTATTTAGAGAGAGACTACAGGAGGATATGGGAAAAATAGGGGAATACTGTATCTTAGAGCTCAAACAAAAGAGGGGACCCATCAGCCAAGATCAGGCATTGACCATAAATATTGTGGAGAAATGTTGTAGGCTCTCAGAGCAAAGTTGATTTGCTTCTGAGGAAGGGAAAAAGGAGCATGAGAGACTGGACTCTGATGGAGGACTCACATTTCTCAATTTCAAAACTTATTACAAAATTACAATAATCAAATCAATAACCAAAAGAGTGTGGTACTGGCATAAGGACAGGCGGATTGATAAATAGAATTCAGAGTCCAGGGGGTGCCTGGGTGGCTCAGTGGGTTAAAGCCTCTGCCTTCGGCTCAGGTCATGATCTCAGGGTCCTGGGATCGAGCCCCGCATTGGCTCTCTCTGCTTCTCCTTCTCTCTCTGCCTACTTGTGATCTCCCTCTTCAAATAAATAAATAAAATCTTTATTAAAAAAAGAAAAAAGAAAGAATTCAGAGACCACAAATAACCCACACAATCTAGAGTCAATGATTTTTAACAGGGTATCAAAACTAAGAATAGTGACACGGAGGACATCAGGAGAAGGAAAGGAAAAGTGAATTGGGGGAAATCGGAAGGGGAGACGAAACATGAGAGACTGTGGACTCTGAGCAACAAAATGACGGTTTTGGAAGGGGGGTTGGGGGGATGCGTGAGACTGGTGGTGGGTATTAAGAAGGGCACATATTGCATGGAGCACTGGGTATTGCACATCCGGTGACTCTTGAAACACTGAAAAAATAAAATTAAATTTAAGAAATAATAAAAAATAAAAAGAATAGTCACATCAACAAATGGTACTGGGACCCTTGATATTCACAGGGAAAATAAAATTGGATACCTATCTCACATCCTATACAAAAATTAATTCAAAGTTGATCAATGATTTAAATATAAGAGCTATAACATTCCAAGATGAAAGTGTAGAGGTACATCATCACGACCTTGGATGAGGCAATGGATCATTAGAAATGGCATCAAGGGCGCCTGGGTGGCTCTATCGTTAAGTGTCTGCCTTCGGCTCAGGTCATGATCCCTGAGTCCTGGGATCAAGCCCCACATCGGGCTCCCTGCTTGGCAGGAAGCCTGTTTCTCCCTCTCCCACTCCCCCTGCTTGTGTTCCCTCTCTCTCTGTGTCTCTCTCTGTCAAATAAATAAATAAAATCTTTTTAAAAAATGGCATCAAAAGCATAGCAATATCATCAACAAAATAGATAAATTGGACTTCATCAAAGTGAAGAACATTTGTGCATCGTAATACTCTATCAAAAAAGTGAAAAAACACATAAAGTGGGAGAAAATATTTGAAAATTATATGTTTGATAAAGGTCTAATACCCAGAATATGAAAAGAACTCTTACAATTCAAGAAAGATAAACAGGAGCGCCTGGATGGCTCAGTGGGTTAAAGCCTCTGCTGCCTTCAGCTCGGGTCATGATCTCAGGGTCCTGGGATCGAGCCCCGCATCGGGCTCTCTGCTCAGTGGGGTGCCTGCTTCCCCCTCTCTCTCTCTGCCTGCCTCTCTGCCTACTTGTGATCTCTCTGTCTCTGTCAAATAAATAAATAAAATTTAAAAAAAAAAAGAAAGAAAGATAAACAGGCCAGTTATAAAATTGCAAAGAACTGGAGTAGACACTTCTCTGGTGAAGATACAGCAAGTACATGAAAAGATATTCAACATCATTAAGGAAATGCAAATCAAAGCCACAGTTAGATACTATTTCACAATCACATGGAAGGTTATAATCCAAAAAAAAGAAAATAGTAAGAGTTGACTAGGAAGTGGAGAAATTGGAACTCTTATGCCTTAATGATAAAAAACACTAAATAATTCAACAACTATGGAAGCAGTCGAAATTTCCTCAAAAGGACTGAAAATAGGTACAAAAAAAAAAACCGCTTGTACACAAACATTCACACTGCATCATTCACAATCACCGAAGGATGGAAACAACCCAAATGTCCATCAACAGATGAATGTATCAGCAAATTGTAGTATACGCATGGGATGGATTATTATTCAGATCTAAAAGTCAATGAAGCACTGGAATGTACTTGAACATCAGCAAAACTGCAGAGACAACATTTCTCACATCGTTTGGCAAAAATTCAAAAACATGACCATACATTCCGTTGTGGGAAACACCCATGCTCCCCCCACCCCCCCCCCCAGTTGGGGGCAGTACAAAATAGTAGAAACTCTATGGGGTAGAATGTCATGATATCCAAGATAACTATGTGTCAATCTGCCCTTTTAAGCAACAATTACACTTGTAGAAATTTACCCAGATGTTATTACCTCCAACCATACAGAAAATATGCACATGGCTGTGCACTGAAGCATATTTGTAATAGCAAAATCTTGGAAAATACATAAATGCCCTCTAAAGGAGATTGGCTGAATGACTAAGCTTGTGTGCACAGACTGGTGTGGAATGGAGTTCTAAAAAAAGGGGGAAATTGCTATGAGCTGCCTTAGGGTAATTTTCAGGATATATTGTTAAGTGAAAACAACAAGGTACAAGCGAGTATATTTGCACAAGACGGGGGAAAAAAAGGAAATTAAGGATTCAAGCAACTAGTTATCTTTACCTTACACAAAACTCTCCACAGAAATGATAAATAGGGGCTGCTAGTCCACATTTTCTATGAGGTCAGTGCAAACATACTGTAAAAGCAGGGAAGAATAGTCTGAGAAAGGAAGGTTCCAGGCCTCGCTCTCTTAAGAACATAAATGTAAAATTCCTTAAAAATAGCAAACTGAGGGGCACCTGGGTGGCTCAGTGGGTTAAAGCCTCAGCATTCGGTTCAGGTCATGATCTCAGGGTCCTGGGATCGAGCCCTGCATCAGGCTCTCTGCTCATCGGGGAGCCTGCTTCCCTCTTCCCTCTCTCTCTGCCTGCCTCTCTGCCTACTTGTGATCTCTCTCTCTGTCAAATAAATAAATAAAAATCTTTAATAAAAAAATGGCAAACTGAACCCAATGATAAGAAAATGATAATATCCAATAATCAGATTATGGTAGAAATGCAAGAATGATTTAATATTAGGAAATCTGAAATGGGAGTATCTGGGTGGTGCAGTCAGTTGAGCGACTGAGTCTTGGTTTTTTGTTTGCGTAGTGATCTTAAGGTCATGGGATCAAGCCCCGGATCGGGCTCTGAGCTCAACACAGTCTTCTTGGGATTCCCTCTCTCTCTCTCTCTCTCCCTCTGCCCCTCCCACTCTTGCATTCTCTCTCCCTCTCTCTCGTAAATAAATAAAACTTTAAAAAAAAAAAAGGAAATCTGAAATGTAATTCAACATATGAACAGAAAAAAGCAATAGATATAATTTCACATAAATTAAGGCAAATTTTCTTGTTGTCAAGAATGAAAACTTCTAAACTTGACAAAAGATGTTTATGAGAAACCTAAAACAACACTATCCTAAAAGGGGAAATTTAAGAAGCTTTCATTTTAAAATCAGGTATCAGACAAAAATATACACATCTTCACTTCTATACAGTAATGTATGGAGGTCCTGACCTACACAAGGAGGCATTTAAAATGGCATAAAGTTTGAAGAGAAAAAATACAACTGTCATAATTTGCAGATGATGATGGATACCCAGAACACTACAAGGAACACACCAAGAAATTAAAATGAGCGGGGGGAGAATTTAGCAAGGTAGCTAGTAACAGATCAATACATAAAAGTCACTTCTCTACATTAGCAGCAAACAGAAAGAAATAACTACAAAGTTACCCACTCCTTACAATTTTATTCTAAAAGTCCAAGCCTCTAGGAATAAATGTAACAAAGACATGCCAGAACTCTACATGGGAAAAATTATTAAAATTTTGTGAAAGGACATTAACAAGACCTAGACAGAAGGAAGGCATAACAAGGACAAGATTAGGGGATGAAAGAAAAGGGGTGTAGATTTGAAAATGCCACCTGGCCCTGGGGTGGGGCATGGCTGGGAGGTACCTGGACGTCTCTCATTAGAATACACAAGTGCAGGGCTGGTCACAGCATGCCTTCCCTCCTTCCCTCTGTCCTCCTCTGAGCTGTGCCTGGTCAAACCCAGCTGGACTTACCTATCTGCCCTCCCAGCAGCATGAAGCCCGTGTTGCTTCTCCAGCTCCTTCTGTTGATTCACTTAACACCACAGCAGGTGCCTGGAAGTCCCAAGGAACATGTGATGAGTAGGTGCCGGGTCTGGGCTCCCGGGAGGGAAGCAGCATCTGTACAGATGAGAAGATCTGAGGGCTGAGGATAAACATGGCGGAAAAAAATACAGTATCATGTTCAAGGGTCCAAGTCTTACAGTCAGTAAGATCCAGGTTTGAATCCCTGCTTTGTGCTTACTGAGTGGTCTTGGACAAAGTGTCTGGGCCTCAGATTTTATCTTTGCAATGGATATCATGACACTGGGGCAGTTAGGGGCAGAAACTGAGATAATGCATGTACACACAGAGCACTCTTAATGGACCATGATAGAGGCTCAGTAAGCGTTAACTACTGTAAATGTTATCAGCCTCGTCATCCAGTGTATTCTTGCTGCCCTAGTTTCTTCACGGATGCTTGCGCCAATTTTTCAAGCAATAAAACAGAGAGGAGGGGTGCCTGGGTGGCTCAGTCGGTTAAGCATCTGACCTTTGGTTTCAGCTCAGGTCGTGATCTCCCCGTGAGATTGAGCCCCGCATTGGGCTCTGTGGTTAGCAGGGAGTTTGCTTGAGATTCTTTCTCCCTCTGCCCCTCTTCTCTCTCACTCTCTCTCTCTCTCTATCTCAAAATAAATAAATAAATAAATAAATAAATAAATCTTAAAAAAAAACCAGAGGAAAATTAAGTTGATAGAACTCAACCTGGAGCCTACATAATCTAAGCCTTGGAGAATGTTCGGGAGAGAAGGAAAGAAAGTCTCACCTTTTACTCCACGTTTTAAACTTTCAGAGGTACCTGCACAATCCCCAGGGACTAGCATCAGTGACAAGATATATAGAGTCCATCTCAGAGGCCACCATGGCCCAGCTCAACCTAACAAGAGCCCATCACAGTTATGTTGACCTTGAACCAATACCAAATGGGAAATGAACTATTATCCATCACACCTACATTCTTCAATGGAAAAAGCATCCTCGGAATACTGAGGGCTCAGAAGAGGGAAGCAGATACTATCTCAGGAGTCTAGGGAGACAAGTTTCTGTTTTAGGGGTCTCAGAAAAGCACACAGATTTGTAAGACTGAGGGAGGCCAAGCGAGATGCAAGAGAATGAGGGCAGGATTAATTTGGAGAACCGAGGATTAAAGTTTGAAGAGAAACACCAAAAGGGCTCTTGAAAAACTGGTAAGTCTTTGTAAGATTGGAATCATATACCCAGAAAAGGAGGCAAAACATAAGAAGGTCCACCTCTCTGAGATCCCTCACAGACTCCTTCGTCATACTGTTCCATGGATCCCCAAGCTCCTCCCCAAAGCGGGGACCAGTTCCAATTTCTTGAACCGATCTAGTGACCCATGGGATGACTGGGAGCTCAGAGTGAATGCTGCATGCTGGTCTCTGACATATTATCACCAGCTTGGGCCTTGGCTTTTTTCTCTGGTGCTATTTGCTGTTGCAATTATAGCCCCAATTTCATTAATCCTTTGTTTCCTCCAGGTCAGTATGATAGTCTATGGACCCCCTTCTAATTGCAAATACTTGCAAAGCAGTAAGTCAACAGGGGTTTAAAGAATGCCCCACCTGTGGCATTTGCTCCAAAGAAAGGCCAAGTCACAAGGTACAAAAATTAGGGCCTGGCTGGGCTTCAGTGAAGGGACTAAGTGTACCTATCCTTAATGCCTTGGAGTTCAAGAACAGAGAGAAGGTTGTGAGCTTGGTGCCTGCGGCAGGAAGTCCTAGCAGAGGTGGTGTTGACTTGGACCCAAGTGCTGAGGGATGGGGGGAATGAGATGCTACCATGAACAGGCTTATTCTTCTCTACTAGTAGAAAGGGGGGGCATCCTGATGCTCTGGCTTCCTTATCAGAAGAGACCTGGGAAGAAAGAGAAGCCAATCTTTGCACCCCATTCCAAAATACCCACCCTCAACCCATGAAATAAGTCACCCCCAGAACTCATGTGTGGTTTGGGTTCCAGCATTCTAGATGCTGATATCTCCAGTGTACTGAAGTGCACTTCATCCTTTCCCAGAATCTTCCTTCCCCCTCATTTTTCCTACAAGCAAATAGCACATGTTCGGTGGATCCTAGGATAAACTGTGTTGTTAGTGAGAGGTCGTACAACTTGCTTGGGACCACACAATGAGTCAGTGCCAATGCACCCGCACACCCTTCTCTTGCTCACCACACACTGTTGATTCCCTCGAACTGCACCCAACTACAGGCTATGAGGTATCTGATCTGCAAGGATGGTGAATCACCAATGGGTACAGGGTTCTGCCGACCTCTCTCTGCAGTCAGATACCCAAGCCTCGGTTTCCCCACCGAGAACTCAGAGAAAGGCGGCAGCTAAGGACAAAATCTGATTCCAGCTCCCTGTGCCACAGGAGGAAGATCAGGGTGGCTGGTTTTCTGGCAGTTACCTGGGCTTTTGGAGTTCCAAATGTCACTCCAGTCTGTTGTTTAGACCCTTCTCTTTCCTGTTCTGTGTTCCAGGGAATATCTTGGAACCCCCACCCTGCAGATCAGATCCTGGAAACTGTACTCAATTCTGTACACTGCAGGAAGATTGCCAAAACGGACTTCAGTGCTGTTCTTCCTTCTGTGGGATAGTCTGTACATTAAACGTCAATGTAAATCATGACAGGTAAGGGGCTTCGCGTGCCTAGTTCTGACCCAGCTGCCTTGGGGAGTTCAACAGAAGAGTCTCCTACCAGCCCCTACAGTGGATCTATTTTTCTAACATTCTCCTTCTCTTTGCCAAGAATAATTTTCTTAACTTCCCTGATTAAAAGAGCCTTCCTCCATTCTGAAATTAATTAATCCATCTCATCACCACATCTGTGAATCTCTAAATATGCCTCTCTGAGCACCCACAAACCCCTCCATCCACAGACCCTACCCTGTCCCAGAATCCACCTTTCTCCTGAGACCACAAGTCTCATCAAAATCCCGAAGCCAATCTGTTTTGTTTTTGCTTTCCCTCTTTCACCAAATACCATCCTTTGGCCTGGGCTCTGGAGATCCTACAGCTTGAGCAAAGCTTTGGTTAACTGCCAAGGCATTAGCACTGACCCCACGTATGCTGAATGGAAGGGCTCCCAGAGCAGAGAAAGAGAGAAAGGGCATTAGAGAGCTATGCGACCTCTGGTTTCTAATTCTTTCAGCTATGGCTTTCTACAACCTCAAGCAAGGCAATTCCCCATGTTTGCCTTTCTTTCTCATGCATAAGATGAGGACTCTTCAGCATAAGATGAGGATTCTTTATTCCAACCTTGCAAGGTTGGTACAAAGACCCACAAGGCAAGAGATTCAACCAGTGACCTTCTAAACACTCTTGTTCTCTGCTGTATTACCTGCCCTGAACACAATAGCCAACATATGAGACAAGGTACAAAGTGATGAAGTAAGGGCCCAGAGCCATATACCTAGACCTAAATCCTGCCTCTCCTACTTCTTAGCTGAGTGACCTCAGACAAGTTAATCAATCTCTCTCTGAGCACCATCTTTAAGACTAGAACAACAATAATGACATGAAAATATATAACCCATGCAAACTCTAAAGACATTATGTGCCACATAGTAATTACTCAGTAAATTTTGCAGAAGTAACCACTTCTCTCTTATGAGGCTGGCCTTTACAATGAAACTTCACACCTTTCAAGGCTCTGCAGTGGAATGCAGAAGCATAAGTATGACTCATGGTTGTCACTTGGTTCTTTGAGGTTCTGCTTTCCCTATGGCAAGAAAACTTAGCTTCATGGTCTAGTTTTAATGAGTGAAGTAATGGAAAATTAAATATTGTATTTCTAAGAACAAAACTTCACCAGAGAATATTTGAAAATATTTTTCTTCTACAGAACCAAGCAAAAGAACATAAGAAATACCATGGCACATCCTAACCGTACACCTAGAGGAGCTGGAAAAAGAACAGCAAAGAAAGCCTAAATCCAGCAGGAGAAGAGAAATAACAAACTTTAGAGCAGAAATCAATGATATAGGAATCAAAAAGCAGAACAGATCAACAAAAGTAGGAACTGGTTCCTTGAAAGAATTAATAAGATTGATAAACACCTGGCCAGACTTATCAAAAAGAAAAGAGATAATAAATAAATAAAATCATGAATGAAAGAGGAGAGATCACAACCAACACTAAAAAAATACAAATAATCATAAGAGAGTATTATAAGCAACTGTATGCCAATAAATTAGGCAATCTGGAAGAAATGGATAAATTCCTATAGACATATAAACTACCAAAACTGAAACAGGAATAAATAAAAAACCTGAACAGACCCATAACCAGCAAAGAAATTGAATCAGTAATCAAAAATCTCCCATCAAACAAGAGTCCAGGGCCAGACGGCTTCCTGGGGGAACTCTACCAAACATTTAAAGAAGAATTAATACTTTTTCTTCTGAAACTGCTCCAAAAAATAGAGATGGAGGAAAACTTCCAAACTTATTCTATGAGGCCAGCATTATCTTGATCCCCCAAAAAACAGAGAAGACCCCATCAAAAAGAAGAATTGTAGACCAATATCCCTAATGAACATGGATGCAAAAATTCTCACCAAAATACTAGCTAATAGGATCCAAGAGTACATTAAGAGGATTATTCACCAGGACCAAGTGGGACTTATTCCTGGGCTGCACAGGTGGTTCAACATTCACAAATCAATCGATGTGATATTCCACATTAATAAAAGAAAAGACAAGAATCGTATGATCCTCTCAATAGATGCAGAAAAAGCATTTGACAAAATACAGCAGCCTTTCTTGATAAAAACCCTCCACAACATAGGGATAGAGGGAACATACCTCACTATCATAAAAGCCATATATGAAAGACCCACAACGAGCTTTTCCCTTAAGGTGAGGAACATGACAAGTATGTCCACTCTCACCAATGTTGTTCAACATAGTACTGGAAGTCCTAGCCTTAACAATTGGACAACAAAAAGAAAGAAAAAACATCCAAATTGGATGAATTCAAACTCTCACTCTTCGCAGACAACATGATACTCTATGTAGAAAACCCAAAAGACTCCACCAAAAAATTCCTAGAACTGATACAGGGATTCAGCAAAGTTGCAGGATATAGAATCAATACACAGAAGTCTGCTGCATTTCAATACACTAACAATGAAACAGAAGAAAGAAAAATCAAGGAGTTGATCCCATTTACAATTGCACCAAAAACCCTAAGATATCTAGGAATAAACTTAACCGAAGAGGTAAAGGATCTGTACCCTGATCCAAAGAAATGCAAAAACATTCCATGCTCATTGACTGTTAAAATTTCTATGCTACCCAAAGCTACCTACACATTCAATGCAATCCCTACCAAAATACCACCAGCATTTTTCACAGAGCTGGAACAAACAGTTCTAAAATTTGCATGGAACCAGAAAAGACCCTGAATAGCCAAATTAATGTTGAAAAAGAAAATCAAAACTGGAGACATCACAATTCCAGACTTCGAGTTATATTACAAAACTGTAGTCATCAAGACAGTGTAGTACTGGCACAAAAAGAGACACATAGATAAATGGAACAGAATAGAGATCCCAGAAATGGATACTCAACTGTATGGTCAACTAATCTTCGACAAAGCAGGAAGGGATATCCATTTGGAAAAAAAGACAGTCTTCAACAAATGGTGTTAGGGAAATTGGATAGCCAAATGTAGAAGAATGAAACTGGATCACTTTCCTACATCATACACAAAAATAAACTCAAAATGGATGAAAGACCTAACTCTGAGATAGGAAGCCATCAAAATTCTAGAGGACAACACAGGCAGCAACCTCTTTGACCTCAGCCACAGCAACTTCTTGCTAGACGCGTCTCCAAAGGCAAGAGAAACAAAAGCAAAAATGAACTATTAGGACTTCATCAGGAAAAAAAAAAAGCTTTTGTACACCAAAGGAGACAGTCAACAAAACTGAAAGGTAACCTATGGAATGGGAAAAGATACTCACAATGTCTTATCAAATAAAGGGCTAGTATCCAAAATCTGTAAAGAACTGGGTGTTATATGCAACTAATGAATCTTGGAGCACTACAGCAAAAACTAATGATGTACTATATTGGCTAATTGAACATAATAAGAAAAAAACTTATCAAACTCAACACCCAACAAACAAAAAAATCCACTCAAGAAATGGGCAGAAGACATGTACAGATATTTCTCCAAAGAAGACATACAAATGGCCAACAGACACATGATAAAATGCTCAACATCACTCAGCATCAGGGAAATATAAATCAAAACCACAATGAGAAACCACCTCACACCAGTCAGAATGGCTAAAAGTAACAACTCGGGAAACAACAAATGTTGGTGAGGATGTGGAGAAAGGGGAACCCTCTTATACTGTTAGTAGGAATGCAAACTGGTGTAGCCACTCTGGAAAACAGTATGGAGGTTCCTCAAAAAGTTAGAAGTAGAACTACTCTAGGACCCAGCGATTGCACTAGTAGGTATTTATCCAAAGGATACAAACATAGTAATTTGAAGGGGCATGTGCACCCCAATGTTTATAACAGCAATGTCCACAATAGCCAAACTGTGGAAAGAGTCCAGAGGTTCACTGACAGATGAATGGATAAAGATGAGTGGATAACACACACACACACACACACACACACACACACACACA
>JAPYYJ010001914.1:0-13539 GCA_028533885.1 Nasua narica | reverse complement strand
TCCAAAGTGGCTGCACCAACTTGCATCCCCACCAACAGTGGAGGAGGGTTCCCCTTTCTCCACATCCTCTCCAGCATTTGTTGTTTACTGTCTTGTTGATTTTGGCCATTCTAACTGGCGTAAGGTGGTATCTCAGTGTGGTTTTGATTTGAATCTCTCTGATGGCTAAAGATGATGAACATTTTTTCATGTGTCTGTTCGCCATTTGTATGTCTTCTTTGGAGAAGTGTCTGTTCATGTCTTCTGCCCATTTTTTGATGTGATTATCTGTTTTGTGAGTGTTGAGTTTGAGGAGTTCTTTATAGATCTTAGATATCAGACCTTTGTCTGTAGTGTCATTTGCGAATATCTTCTGTGGGTTGCCTGTTTGTTTTGTTGACTGTTTCCTTTGCTGTGCAGAAGCTTTTTATCTTGATGAAGTCCCAAAAGTTCATTTTCGCTTGTGTTTCCTTTGCCTTTAGAGGCTTGTCAATCTTATTGATTCTTTCAAAAAACCAACTTCTGGATTCATTGATGCATTCTGTTGTTTCTCTTATTTTTAACTCATTGACCTCTGCTCTAATCTTGATTATTTCCCTTCTTGTGCATGGGGTTGGCTTAATTTGTTGTTGATTTTCCAGTTCTTTAAGGTGTAAGGAGAGCTGGTGTATTCGAGATTTTTCAATTTTTTTGAGTGAGGGTTGGATGGCCATGTATTTCCCCCATAGGACCACCTTTGCCATTTCCCACAGGTTTTGGATTGATGTGTCTTCATTCTCATTGGTCTCCATGAATTATTTAAGTTCATCTTTGATTTGCTGGTTGATCTCAGCAATCTTGAGCAGGTTGGTGTTTAGCCTCCAAGTGTTTGAATTCCTTCTAAATTTTTTCTTGTGGTTGAGTTCCAGTTTCAAAGCACTGTGGTCTGAGCAAATGCAGGGAATCATCTCAATCTTTTGGTATCACTTGAGTCCTGATTTGTGACCCAGTATGTGGACTATTCTGGAGAAAGTTCCATGTGTGCTCGAGAAGAATGAATATTCTGTTATTTTAGGGTGGAATGTTCTGTATATATCTATGAAGTCTATCTGGTCCAATGTGTCATTCAAAGCTCTTGTTTCTTTATTGATTTTCTGTTTAGATTATCTCTTTGTTACTGAGAGTGGTGTGTTAAGATCTCTTACTATTAATGTATTCATATCAATATGACTCTTTATTTTGATTAACAGTTGGCTTATGTAGGTGGCTGCTCCTATATTGGGGGCATAAATTGTTTACAATTGTTAGATCTTCTTGGAAGATAGACCCTTTAATAATGATGTAATATCCTTCTGTACCTCTGACCATAGTCTTTAGCAGAGTGAAATAAGTCAAATGGAGAGAGTCAATTATCTTATGGTCTCACTCACATGTGGAGTATAAGGAAAAACATGGAGGGCATTGTGAGAAGGAAAGGAAGGGTGAATGTGGGGAAGGGTGAATGGGGTGAAATCAGAGGGGGCGATAAACCATGATAGTGGACTCTGAGTAACAAACTGAGGTTTTTGGAGGAGAGGGGGTGGGGGGTTAGGCGAGCCCGGTGGTGGGTATTGAGGAGGGCACGTATTGCATGGAGCACTGGGTGTGGTGCATGAACAATTAATCTTGTAACACTGAAAAAATAAAATAAACGTATTTGGGGGGGAAAAAACGTCTCTGATTTTTTTTACCCATCCTGGTGTCCATACAATCTTGCAATGTAACTTCAGATAAAAAGTGGAGTTTAGTTCCCTACCCTTAAATCTGGGCTGGCCTTAAAACTTGTTTTGGACAATGCAACGTGGCAGTGATGACAATGTGCTAGTTCTAAGCCTAGGTCATAAAAGGTCTTCTTGAATAGTTTGTTTCTCTTTGGACCCTGCCTGCTCTGTGAGAATAAGCTGGAGGATGAGAGATCATAAAACAGAGCTGAGTCCACCAAGGTAAGACCATTCTGTAACAACTAGCACCCAGCCAGCCAACCTGCCAGTTGAGCGTGACATACTTGTGCGCAAAAAGTAAATGTTTATTGTTGTGATGCCATTGAAGCTCTGTGTTTGTTATTAGCTGCATTATTGTGGCAATACATAACTAATACAGAAATTGGTAACTGAGTAATAGTGTGCACCATAACAAAAATTTAAAATATGTAGCATTGACTTTGGGACCAAAGTAACAGTTATAGTTAGGCAAGAAAAATGAGTAAATTGAGACTTAAAAAATGGTAAACCATGTTATATAGTTATGGAACTTTTGGTAAATACACTGTCAGCAATAACTTAGAAAAAGTTAGACAATGTATTTAAGAAACTTTGGGGCCTGAGCAAGCTAATTTCCAGGGAGAATGCTGAAAATGTCAACTGGTTACTCCTTGCCATGTATCAGAAAGAGATGAGCTAAGGAAAGAACTGGTTATTTTACAAACAGAATCTAGACGGAATATAGATGGACCAGGATTTGCTAGATTGGAAAACAAAACTGCTTTTCATCTTCAGTCTCTCTAAAGATTTTCAAAATAAAACACTGCCACAGACAAACATCATTTCAAAGGAGTGGCTATAAATCCCTTCAGATCTCTAGAGAAATTAAAGCAGTGTCTAAGTAGACATTCTCAGTTTGACAAAAGGGCTTTCAGAAAGTTGAGGGGCATGATTCCACAGAATTTGGATCCCCAAATAGTAGAGATTACATCTAGAGAATCGTCATGTCTCAAAAGACAATTGTGGGTATAGTTTTCAGAGCTTGGAATGAACTGTATCAGACATACAGAAACCTCATAAAATTTTTAGGTAAGTTTTATTGGCCTAAGAACTACCAGCCTAGATTCCAGGACTGGCCTTATAACTTGCTTAGCCAACAGAATGGAGTGGAAGTCACAACAGTGCCAATTCAAGGGGTCCTGCATCCTGTCTCTGCCATGAAAACAAGCCCAGCCTGTCCTGCTGAGGAGTGAGAGACCATGAGGAGTAAAGCAGAGCGCAGCCACTTTTATTTTTTAGAAAGATGACAAAGCCAAGACAAGCTAGAAGTAAAACAACAACCACAAAAAACTCAACAGAAAATCTCTCTCACCCTACTACTAATAGTCACAGCTCCATTACTATGACTCATAGTGCAGACTTTAACGCATCTGTGTTACAGCAAGCACCTCCAAACTGTCCTCTATGCTTCCATTTCTTCTACACAACCATCAATCTACTATATCACAATCTTCATCATGTTAGTAAAGGCTTCTTGTAGTAACAGTGATAATTTCTTTCTTACTTGGAAACCACTGACGACTGCCCAAATCCCTACTATCAACTCTTCTCCAGACATTAGGAGCCCTTCATAAATATAACCTCTCCTTTCTTTACAATCTTTTCTTCTGCAATTCTCCTAAAGAATATACGATCTCCTAAATATTCTTTAAAATACATGTTCATTCCTATTTCCAAGACTTGATTCTTGCTGCTTTCTACTACCAAAAGGGCTTTTTACTTTATCCTTTACCTATACAAGTCTTAAGCATACTTTGATCCTACTTCTCCATAATGCCTTTCCTAACATACTAACCCAGAAAGAGGTCTCTCTGTTCTGATTCCTAAAGCACTTTTTACATACACTTCTTGAAGATTTATCATTTTGCAGTCCCATTTAGCTGTTTTGTGCATATATTTTATTTTCCTTATACACTATAAGCTTTTACAAGCAAAAATGAGATCTTACACATTTTCACAGAAGTCCCCTCAATGCTCAGTACAAATTCATAAACGCACGTTACATATAACCAGCATTATCATTAAATCCACTTGAATAATTCTCAAACATCTATTTAAAACTAAAATTTCTCTAAGAAAACAATTACTTGAATACACCTAATTGTTTCCCTTATATTTGCTAGAATATAAGTATGTAATTAAATTTAAATGAAAACCTGTACATCATTTCTTATGCAAAATATATAATCTTCCCATTAAAATACATACCCTCTCTGAAATAAATCCACATTGTAGAACTTGTTCAGCTCCACGGAGAATTCTACCATTGCTTGAACTTCAGTCATTTTCAATTTATACTCAGAAGACAAATCTGGTAACAGCACCTTGGTTAAAGTAGGGGGGAAAAAATCAGAAGAAGCAGAATGACAAAAATCCCAACTTACAAAAACACTAATTTTTTAAAAATTAATATATAATGTATTATTTGCCCCAGGGTACATGTCTGTGAATCATCAGGCTTACACATTTCACAGCACTTACCATAGCACATACCTTCCCCAATGTCCATAACCCAGCCACCTAGCCCTATCCCTACCCTCTCCACCCCCTAGCACCCTCGGTTTGTTTCGTGAGTTTAGGAGTCTCTTATGGTTTGTCTCCTTCCTGATCCCATCTGAAAAAACACTAATATTTAAGCATATTGCAAAGTATGATAAATAGGCAGAAAATAAAAATGAACCAAATTAATTCAGTGTACCTAACTTAACTTATCCCAACTAAATAGCACCAGAATCAACTAAATATACTTACTAATAATTTATTTACTAAATAGCAATAATCTATAATTTAAGATATGTTCTAATAGAATGCATTTTCTAAAGATTTGTTTCCCTTTGTGACATCTATGTGATAAATAATACAGCAAATTGCTAAAAGAAACGCTTGACTTTATCACAGATAAAATAGTAAAGAAAAAAAATTAAGTGACCCAATTATTCTCTTCTGGTTCTACATTGCACATTCAGACTACTCCAAAGTCCTGAAGAGAATTAGCATTCTTTAATCCCCATTTAAATTCATGAAGGTTTTTTTTTCTGCTAGGTGAAGTTCTTAAATTACTATTTGTTTTTAAGTTTCAAAAAAAATATATCCTTTATTACAAAAGCATAAAGTGTTCATTTAAAGGATTTAAAAAAAAAATACAGACAAGCAAAAATAAAAACATTCACGATTCTGTCCATTGAAATATATGCTTTGGCACATATTCTTCACCTATATGTGTTTTTGTAAAATTTCTATAAAAATGGGATCAAACCACATGTACATTTTACAATGTTCATTTCATCTAATTTTTTGATGAGCACCTATGTCAATAAACGCAGTTTTACAACATTATTTTCAATTGTTTATTATACTGTGAATATTTTAATTTAATATAATATTGGATAATATAAATATCCAATAATATATCTATTGTTGGATATTTCAGTAGTTTCCAGCTTTTCACTATTTCAAAAAAGTATTGTAACAATCATCTTTATCAATAATATGTGCTGTAAAACACAATTCAGAGTAAGAAAGTGTTGAAAGACAATTCTCCAGAGTCTTGTGTTTCTGCATATCTTGCAAGCAGACCCTGACTGCCTCTCTTCCAGACTATTTTTCAAGGATGCATGATCAGCAAACAGTCTTAGAAGTCAGAGATAGTGTCTCATACTGGAACAAAGGGAAAATTTGCTTATTGTCCCTTTAATAGAGATAGTCTCCTTCTAAGGCATAAGTCAGGCAAATTTTTTATTCATTTTAAAGATCCAGGTCCCATTACTTTAAGGTTCCTCTCCTATAACACAACCTACTGACATGCAGGTGTTACCTGGTACTGTGGCTACTGCTACTACTATGAGTACAAACCAGCCTTTTCTTAAATCTAGGAGTCTCATGTCTTCCGCCCATATCCATGGCACTGTAGCAGGCTAACTTGTCAGCTTGCAAGAGGATAAAATCTCAGACCCTTCATAGTTTTTGAAATAGTTCTTCACAGAAATTCAACAAATATTCTGATCCACTGCCTTAAATACAAAAGAAGTAACAGATTCTTACCTCTGCTGGTTAAAGCTTCATTTTAACATTATGAAATAACTAAACTTGTACTTTCAGTTACTGTTTCTTATTGAAAATATAATGTTCCCCCTATGAAAAAGAAAAAAATAACATTTCAAACAAAATAGACATAAAGAAGTCCATTCTAAGGAAACTTAGCCTTCATTTAGTTACTTAACAATCTCAATTTATCAAAAAGATCTGTATCTTGCATAACTCTTACTCGAAATAAGTTTTAGAGATTTTTCATTTAGTTTCACTCATATCAACATTAACTACTATACCTTTGTTAAGAATCCACAAATGTACATTTCAAAGGACAAAAAGAAGAGTATTTTCTTAGTTCAGTGGTTCAGAAACAATTTTCATGAATACTCAAAATATTGTAAAATTTTTTTAAATACTTAAAAATTTATTAATTTTTAAAGTATTTTAAAATACTTAAAATTTAAGATGTAAAACTTACTATTTTAAAATAACTCCTTGGATAGGTTAAGTGATTTCTGAAGTTACATATATATATGAAATGTGCATGTGTGCATCTGTACACATACACATAGACACACACTTGAACTATTTTAAATATATTGACAAAAAAGAATGTTTGGACATGCTATGGATAGTTTTGTTTGCATTCCATTTATTTATTGCCTGAATAAAAAAACTGTTCCCCTTAATAAAATTACCTTTGATACTAAAAATGTTAGAATAAAGACCATATTCAATCTTCTTCATAGATTCTTTTTCTTCTCTCCATCATAAATACGTGAATTTTACCACCTTAAATAACTGCTATTTCATTTTTTACTGATTTATAACTGACATACATTATTAGTTTCAAGTGTGCAACATAGTGATGTGCTATTTTTATATATTACAAAATGATCACTTCAGTAGTTCTGGTTACCCTCTGTTACTATATAAACTTACAATGTTACTGACTATATTCCCTTTGCCAAACATTATATTCCTGTGACTTATTTATTTTATCACTGGGAGCATATACCTCTCAATTCTCTTCTATTTTGCCCATTTCCCCACCCCGAACAGCTCTGACAACCACCAGTTTTCTCTTTGTACTTATGAGTCTGTTTCTGTTTTTTGTTTTGTTTTGTTTTGTAGGTAACATATCTAAGTGAAATAATGTGGTATTTGTGTTTCTCTGTCTGACTTATTTCACTTAGTAAAATACCCATTCATGTTGCTGTAAATGGCAAGATTTCATTCTTTTTTGTGGTTGAGTAATATTCCATCATACTCATACAGCACATCTTATTTATTCATTCATCTACTGATAGATACATAGATTGCTTCCATGTCTTGGCTATTGTAAATAACGCTGCAATGAACAAAGGCACGCATTTATCTTTTGGAATTAGTGTCTTCATTTTCTTTGGATAAATATCCAGAAGTTGGATTACTGGATCATACGTATTGCTCTCCCTCTCCCTCTCCTTCCTTCCTTCCTTCCTTCCTTCCTTCCTTCCTTCCTTCCTTCCTTCCTTCCTTCCTTCCTCCCTCCCTCCCTTCCTTTCTAAAGATTTTATTTATTTGACAGAGAGAGACACAGTGAGAGAGGGTACACAAGCAGGAGGAGGGAGAGAGGGAGAAGCAGGCTTCCCGCGGAGCAGGGAGCCCGACGTGGGGCTCGATCCCAGCAACCCGGGATCATGACCCGAGCCAAAGGCAGACGCCCAAAGACTGAGCCACCCAGGCGCCCCCAGTATTTCTATTTTTAATGTTTTAATGAACATCCATACCATTCTCCAGAACAGTTGCACCAATTTACATTCCAAACAACAGTGCACAAGGGTTTCCTTTTCTCCACTTCCTCTCCAATATCTGTTATTTCTTGTCTTTTTGATACTAGTCATTCTGACTGTTGTGAGGTGGCAGACTCATTGCGGTTTTGATTTGCACTTCCCTGATGACTAGTGATGTTGAACATATGTTTATGTGTCTGTCAGTCATCTGTATGTCTTCTTTGGAAAAATGTCTATTAAGCTCTTCTGTCCATTTTTTAAATAGGGGTTTTTGTTTTTTATTTTGTTTTGCTATCCAGTCGTATGACTTCTTACACATTTGGGATATCAAACCCTTATCAGATATATTATTTGTAAGTATCTTCTCCCATTTAGTAGGCTGTCTTTTTATTTGGTTGATGGTTTCTTTCACTGTGCAAAAGCTTTTTTAGTTTGATGCAGTTCCATTTGTTTATTTTTGCTATTGTTGCCACTGTCTGAGGCGACATATCCAAAAAATATTGCTAAGCCCAACATTGAAAACCCTACTGCCTATGTTTTCCTCCAGAAGTTTTTCGGATGTAGGTCTTACATTTAAGTCTTCAATCCGTCTGGGATTATTTTTGTATGTGGTATTAAGAAAATGTTTCATTATTTTGCATGTATCTGTCCAGTTTTCTCAGCACCAATTACTGAATAGACTGTCTTTTCCCCATTGTATGTTTCTTCCTTCTTTGCCACAGATTAACTGACCCTATAAAATGGGTTTATTTCTGGGCTCTCTATCTTGTTACATTGATCTATGTGTCTTTTTTTGTGCTAGGACTATACTGTTTTGATTACTATCACTTTGTAGTATAGTTTGAAACCGGGAAGCATGATACCTCTAGCTTTGTTGTTCTTTCTTATGATTGCTTTGATATTTGAGGTCTTTGGTTGTTCCATACAAATTTTAGGGTTATTTGTTCTAGTTCCGTGAAAAATATCATTGGTATTTTGACAGGGATTGCACTGAATCTATAGGTTGCTTTGGGTACCATGGAAATTTTAACAATATTAATTCTTCTAATCCATGAGCATGATGTATCTTTCCATTTGTGTCATCTTCAATTTCTTTCTACAATGTCTTATAATTTTCAGAGTACAGATATTTCACCTTCCTGGCTAAATATATTCCTAGGTATTTTATTCTTTTTTAAATATTTATTTTTAAGATTTTATTTATTTGAGAGAGAAAGAGAGACAGTGAGCACAAGTGGGGGTAGGGGCAGAGGGAGAGGAAGAAGCAGACTCCCTGCTGTGTCAGGGAGCCTGACTCAGGGCTTGATCTCAGGGCTTGGCTTGATCTCAGGGCTTGGTTCAGGACTTGAGCCAAAGGCTGACACTTAACCGACTGAGCCTCCCAGTTGCACCTTTTTTTTTTTTTTTTTTTAGGATTTATTTATTGAGAGAGAGAGTGAGCACAAGTGGGAGGAGTAGGAGAGAGAGAGTCTCAAGCACTCTCTATGCTCAGCACAGGGCCTGATTCGGGGCTCAATCTCATGACCCTGAGATCATGATCTGAGCCGAAACCAAGAGTTGGACACTTAACCGGCTGCACCACTCAGGTGCCTGGTATTTTACTCTTTTTTGATGCAACTGCAAATGGGATCATTTTTTTTGGTAGTATATAGAAACACAACAGATTTCTGTATATTAATTTTGTATCTTACAACTTTACAGAATTCATTTATCAGCTTTAATAGTTTTTTACTGGAGTCTTAAGAATTTTCTCTTAAGACATGTAGTACCATGTCATCTGCAAATAGTGACAGTTTTAAGTTTTTCTCTCCAGTTGAGATACCTTTCACTTCTTTTTTTTGCCTAATTGCTATGGCTAATACTTCCAGTACTATGTTGAATAAAAGTAGTGGTCTTTTTAGAGGAAAAGCTTTAAACTTCCTACCACCGAGTACAATGTTAGCTGTGGGCCTGTTATTTATGGCATTTATTATTTGGATGTACATTTCTTCTATAACTAATTTGTTGAAGTTTTTATCATGAAAGTATGTTGAGGGAGAGTTCCCTATTTCAGGCATCCCTCCCCATTGTGGAGCTACTGCTTCTGGGGTAGGGTCCAGGGTGAGGCTGTGCCTTTGCCTCTCCTACCCATCTCCATGTTTCTCTTTTGTCTTTTGTTATAGAGGCATCATTTATCTAGTTCTCATTTCCTTTTCAGAAGATATTATTCCATATAAGTTTGTTGTTTCTGCGGGAGGAGGTGAATCCAGAGTTGTTTTATGCCACCATCTTGAATCCCCCTTCCAATAACTACTATTTTAAACCTTAACAATCACATCTAAAGACTGTAAAGTAATGATTTTCAAGGAGAACAAAACAATGTTACCTTTATATAAGACATTCCCCCTCCCAAAAAAAGACATTTCCCATTTCATGGATATAACCTCCTTATGACAGTTTCTTCTATACATATAATCTTAGTGTTCAGAGTTTAGATCATGTTCCAGTATAGACTCTTAGTCAAGTTTGGTTAGTTCTCTATCTCTTAATTTACTCAGATATAAAATAGTTATTCATTCATTCAAACATTTTTTGAACACTTACAATACATTGGGAAATGCAACAGGCATGAAGCATAGCTAAGCTTGTTTGCTCTGGATTCCATCTGTTTCACTTTTTCACAAATGTAGTTATCTTCTTGATAGTGATCGAGTTTTAACCACCTTATATAATAACAAGACTCCAAAGAATGAGAAAACAAAAAGATGCAAAGATTCTGGATTTCTGAATGGTTTTTCAGAGCACAGATGTCCTACCTATCTAGACTGCTTGGACTTTTATGTCTTATAACTCTTTGTTACAGCAACTATACCCAACCTATACTCTAATATATTCCCCGCTGCAGCTTATTTTCAAAAAAGCTGCCAGATGATCCTTTACATTATAAAATATATACTTTAATTAATAATATTACTATATAGTTACTCTAATAGCATATTTTAATAAGTTATATAATACTATTTGAAAATAATTCAAATTGTATTTCTTTCTTCTGTTCCAGACCCTCAGTCTTCCCAGGATATTCAGTGAAACTGTCTTGTATAATCTAGATCTTTCATAACTTCTCTGATCTCATCTCCTTCTAATCTGTCCATTTGTTTCCTTGCAATTCCTCAAACACACCAAATACATTCCTGTACCAGGGTCTTTACATTTGTTCCCTGGAACACTCTTCCCTCCCAAATACCCAAAAAAATCACTGTTCACCTCTTTCTAGTCTTTTTTTTTTAAGATTTTATTTATTCATTTGACAGAGAGAGAGAGAGAGAGAACACAAGCAGAGGGAGCAGCAGGCAGAGGCAGAGGGAGAAATAGGCTTCCCACCAAGCAGGGAACCCGACATGGGGCTCAATCCCAGGAATGACCCAAGCTGAAGGCAGATGCTCAACCAAATGAGCCACCCAGGTGACCCCACCTCCTTCTAGTCTTGACTCAGATGTTAACTTCTCAATAGCCCATTACTGGCCACATATCTAAAATAATAACTCTCAAAGAAAATTAAATAAAATAGTAACTCTCCTTTCCTGGCACACCCTCTTTCCTCCCTTATATTTTCCCTCAGCACTTATGTTCATCTAACAAAGATTTTAAACTAAAGATTTTATTTTTTTTAGTTTTAGTTTTTTTATTTTAAGATTTTATCTATTTATCTGAGAGACAGAGAAAGTGAGAGAGAGCATGAGAGGAGAGAAGGTTAGAGGAAGAAGCAGACTCCCCATGGAGCTGGGAGCCCGATGTGGGACTCGATCCTAGAACTCAAGGATCATGACGTGAGCCGAAGGCAGTTGCTCAACCAACTGAACCACCCAGGTGCCCTATTTTTTTTAGTTTTTATCGTTTCTCCACTAACATGTAAGCTTTATAAAGGTAGGAATCCTGACTACTCTCTTCATAGCTGTATCCCCACTGCCTGACACACAGTACACACTCAACTTAATATTTAACAAATATTTAATAAATTAACATTGAATCTTCCATAAATAATAACTGTAACTATTTTTCTATTTAAACCCAACCAACCTGAAGAAATGAATTATTACACTGATATATGGAAAACAGAGACATACATGAATAAACTTATAATAAAATACACTTCTGGGCGCCTGGGTGGCTCAGTTGGTTGAGCAACTGCCTTTGGCTCAGGTCATGATCCTTGAGTTCCGGGATCGAGTCCCACATCGGGCTCCCAGCTCCATGGGGAGTCTGCTTCTTCCTCTAATCTTCTCTCCTCTCATGCTCTCTCTCACTTTCTCTGTCTCTCAAATAAATAAAATCTTTAATAAATAAATAAATAAACTTATTTATAATAAAATTCCTTTACCAGCATATGTTCTAGGTCTGTTAGCAACTTCCTTCACTCTTCTTGTTCTCTGCTGTCTTTATTGTTCTATTGTTACTGCCTAATTTTCCTCAAATCCATCTTTTTTTATTGATTATTCCCTAAGTAGAAATATATAATACACGTACAGATATACACAGTGTAATGCTGATAAATCTGGTTTTCATTCCCCCTCAAAAAACAGAAAACAATTATTTTTATGTTTATGTATTGGTAGAAAAATTTCAAAGAAGAACTAAAGGAAAAGGAGAGTAAGCAAAAAGAGAAAGGCAAGAAAAACCAGAGGACTCTCACGGTCAAAGTGGATCTATCTGATTCTTTTTTTCATAAACTTCCCTTTTGGGGTGCCTGGATGGCTCAGTCATTAAGCACTTGCCTTCAGCTCAGGTCATGATCCCAGGGTCCTGGGATCAAGCCCCACATCAGTCTCCTTGCTTCGGGGGAGACTGCTTCCCCTCTCCCACTCCCCCTGCTTGTGTTCTTGCTCTCACTGTCCCTCTCTCTCTCTGTCAAATAAATAAATAAAATCTTTAAAAAATAAAATAAATAAAATAAACTGCCCTTTTTCCTATCACAGGAAGCAACTGCCACTCAGGTACCGATGGCCCAGCTGCTGGCCCAGCACTCTCAGAGGCCTTCTCTTTTCAAAGAGAAACCGGAAACTTTTTCCTAAAGGTGTAATCTAAACTTTAGATGTTGCCAACTAGTTAAAAATAAATAAAAACAAACAAACAAAAAGACAAACAAAACCTGTGTAGTTCAAATCAAATCCATCTACAGGGCAAATGGGTTCAGAGTTTGCAATCACTCATACAAATTCTTATGCCATTCAGATCCTCGGGAAAAGACTTTTCATGGAACAGAAAAATCCTTGTCTGCCCTCTCTCAAGAATGAAAGAAGGTGAAGAAAGGCCTTATTTCCTTTTACCAGAGGATGCCTGTGAGACACTCCATTGTAAGTAACTCTCTGCTCCACAACAAGCCATGAATTTCACGGCCCTCCTGCATAGTCTGCTTGCTGGGTTAGAATCTGTCACTTGAGTTATACTAGAAAATAGTCAAGAATGTTGCCTCTGTTAATCACAAAATAAAAGATATGGAAGTTTATTTTAAGAAGAGATTTCTTGAGTAGTTAAAAAAAAAAAAAAAGAATCTGTCACGTTAATCTGAGCATTTGAAGCTACAGGAATAAGCTGACTTAACCTGAGACTAAATTGTTCCTTCTGCTCTTCTGGAGCCAGCAAAGTAGCCTAAATGGAATAATTTGAGTAGGGCTCCTTCTTGGCCATTTCCTAGGTCCCCAAGAGAGAATTTAGCTAAGTAAACTACAAACTCCAATCTAAAGAAGCCAAAAGGGAACCTCAAACAGAAACTGATTTTGATACTAAATGGGAAATTTATACTAAAAGGCTCTTATAGGGACAGGGAGAACAATCTGACAATCACCTTGTAATACGTCAGGAAAAATTAGCTTACTTCCAAAGAAACAAAGTTACCTATTACTCTGAAGGACATTTTTGGCCCTCTAGAACTGCTCTAATACAGTGGTCACTAGGCACATGTGGCTATTGAACAATGAAAATGTGACTTGTTCAGGAAA
>JAPYYJ010001913.1:0-13540 GCA_028533885.1 Nasua narica | reverse complement strand
TATCTTGATGAAGTCCCAAAAGTTCATTTTCGCTTGGGTTTCCTTTGCCTTTAGAGACATGTCCTGAAAGAAGTTGCTGTGGCTAATGTCGTAGAGGTTACTGCCTATGTTCTCCTCTAGGGTTTTGATAGAACCCTGCCTGACGTTGAGGTCTTTTATCCATTTCGAGTTTATCTTCGTGTATGGTGTAAGAGAATGGACCAATAATTTTTTAAAGATATCTTGGCTATATTTTTCCTCTACTTTTTCTTTGGGACCAATTTGGGGGCAGCTAGAGAAAGATAGGACAAAATTAGTGGAAGCAGAACAAAAAGAAAGAGGAATGTCTGTTCATGTTTTCTGTCCTTTTTTGACTGGATTATTAGTTTTTTGAGTGTTGAGTTTGAAAAGTTCTTTAATGGCTAACAGGCATATGAAAAAATGCTCAAAATCACTAGCCATCAGGGAAATACAAATCAAAACCACAATGAGATACCACCTTACACCAGTTAGAATGGGAAAAATTAACAAAACAGGAAACAACAAATGTTGGCAAGGATGTAGAGAAAGGGGAACCCTCCTACACTGTTGGTGGGAATTAAAGCTGGTGCAGCCACTCTGGAAAACAGTACAGAGGCCACTCAAGATGTTAAGAATAGAGCTACCCTATGGCCCAGCAATTGCACTACTGGGTATTTACCCCAAAGATACAGATGTAGTGAAAAGAAGGGACATGTGCATCCCAGTGTTCATAGCAGTGCTGTCCATAATAGCCAAATTGTGGAAGGACCTGAGATGCCCTTCAACAGATGAATGGATAAAGAATACATGGTACATATACACAATGGAATATTACCCAGCCATCAGAAACAATTAATACCTACCATTTGCATCAACATGGATGGAACCAGAGGGGATTATGTTAAGTGAGGTAAGTCAAGCAGAGAAAAACAATTATCATATGGTTTCACTCTTATGTGTAATATAAGCAATAGCACAGAGGACCATAGGGGAAGGAAGGGAAATCTAAGGGAGGACAAATCAGAGAGGGAGATGAACCATGAGATACTATGGACCCTGAGAAACAATCTGGGGGGTTCCACGGGGAGGAGGGTGAGGGAATGGGGTAATAGAGCAATGGGTATTGAGGAGCGCATGTGCTATGATGAGCACTGGGTATTATACTTAACTAATGAATCACTGAACACTACATCAAAAACTAATTATATACTATACAGTGGCTAACTGAACATAAAAAAAAAAGAGGAAGAAAAAAAGAGTTGATAGAATCTGTTAAGAAAAAAAAACTGGGTAAGATTTGAAAGGATGAGCTAGAAGGGGTTTAATGAGAAGAAAGGAAGACAAGACAAAGAAAATAAGAAGTAGGAGGAAAATAGAGGGATAGATTTTCAGTTGGAATTAATTAGGCTATGTGGCAGCAATAAAATAGTCTAAAAGCTTCTGTGGCTACAGCAACAAAGGTTTATCACTCATTACATGCCCTTCATGGGTCACCTCCAGCTCTCCCAACACCTTCTTTCTTCCAAGACCCAGGCTGATGATGTGTCGCCTTCTGGAGCATTGCCAGTCTCATGGGGATGAGGGAGAAATGTTTTAAATCACTAGGGGTTCTTAAAGGCCCAGACTCCTTGGACACACATCAGTTCTATTGATATTCTTTGACCAAAGTGAGTCTGTCACTCCTGGTGTCAACATAGTGGAAAATGTAATCTCCCCAGAGAGGGGGTGAGTGAATCATTTGAAGAGTCATGCAATCTATACAGATGTCAGAAGAGGAAAATGTATTAAATGATGGAAGTTTTAGGAAAATCAAGGAAATATTTGGGAAGGAGTCAGAAGGTGGATGAAGAGAGATGAACATCAGGAGATGAAATAGAAGCTGAAGGGGAAGTAGAAGAGATAGAAACGAGAAGGGAAGAGGATAAAGAATAGAGGCCTCCCAGGGCAGGGCTGATTACATGGTAGGGTCCCCATATCATATGACATGGAGAGAAAGTATGGCCTTCACAGTCAGGTAAACCCAGGCTTGTGTCCTAATGAGCTTCATAACCTGAGTGACTTTACTTGACCATCATGGTCCTCCATGGATACATCTGGATTTACGGCTCCAGTCTCTTAGTGTTATTGAAATAATTAAATAATATAAATAATTGTGAGATTAGATATTGACTTTGGCTTTTTCTGTCACCATGGGAATTATAGACTAGGGTCTCCAGTTAAGGAAAAAGGACTGTTGCATGTACTATATCCTAAAGAAAGCTGCCAACCAACAAGCTGGTGAGGGGAAAAAGTCTGGCTATTAGTGGTCACCACCTTAAGCTTTACTCTTCCCAGCCTATGTAATTAGAGGGGAGAGGGCAGGCAGAGCCAGAACCAAGAATTATTGTCCTTCCAGAGATGGAACTTTTGCAGACAGATGCCTTTTCCTTCCCATGGGTCCATTTATCCCTTTCCCAAAGTCCATGTCATTGGGGGTACCTGGCAAGGAAGGAGAATGCAGGCATCATGTAACTTGGATGGATGGTGTCAAGACACAGAATTATTATTCTCCTTTCACAGATAAAGAAAGTGAGGGCCACAGTACAAAGATCACTCAGGGCTAACAGGGGAGCCAGAATTCCAGCCAAGGTAGCCTGATCTTACAGTCCATCCATCCCTTAACTATGTTGCTTAATGGCCTTCTTGGCCAAAGGAGGAATAGCAAATGATCATCGTCAAATGTATCTGTCTCAATGTTGCCAAAGCCAACCCGGGAAGGACCCTGGCTGCTTGAAAAGGATCCTGCTCTTAACCATAGCACTAGTGCCCTGTTCTTCTTTCCCTTACATTTCTTACAGGATCATTTCAATCCCTTTTCATGCTTCTGCTCTTTTTAAGTTTCAGCTTACCTTTCAAAAGAATATAAAAATACATAAAAAAAATATAGCCAGTTACTAATTGGCATAAATTTTTCTCTCTCTCACTCTGTGTGTGTGTATCTATATCTATATACAGTGTGAAATTTGTATTATATATAGTACTGTTTGTATAATTCATAATTCATATGTATATATCAGCATGAATTACATACTATATAAAAGAACAGTATGTGGACTTTTCCAAACTAAAGTTTACTTATATCTCTAGTTGTGGAGAATGTGGACCAAAGTAATGTATGACAATAAAAAAAATCCTTTCTTTACAAAAATAGTTTTATAATTGGATAAAAATATATCTCTTAAATGTTTTAATTTGAAAGCAATCAGTGATTACATCCGAATGATTGTTATTTTCTTCCCCTCCTCCTCCTTTTTTTTTTTTTTTTGATCACAGGCCAGTCTCCATTCACTGAGATGTGATGGAAATTTGGAGAGAAGGGACTTATTACCAAGCTCCCAGAAAGCTGTATGACCTTGTTAGGAATAAGAACTATAAACAGAGAAAAACAGTATCAACGAATCCGTTGGTCAGAAACCACTTTCTACTTTCTCCCAGCCACCCACCATACAAAGGATGAAATTGATTTGAACCTGTTTTAGATGCTTGTTTTAAAAGTTTCTTGGATAGCCAGAGGAAGCTACTTTTGTGCTTCTCTTGGAAAAACAAAAGTATGCTCAGCACCTGCAGAGTAGAGAAAAGTAAATAGCCCATTTTTTCAGGAATTTCTTGAATTGAACTGTTCTTAGCAGGTTTAGGGGTGATTGTCCCTTCCCCCCACATACAAAGAAAGAAAAGAAACAAAGAACAACAACTAAAAATGGTACAGAGAAATGGGGACAATATAGCACCGGATTTCTTTCTTTCCCTTACTAGGCAACAATAGCGCCTCCAATATTTGAAAGGGAGGACCAGACTCTCAAAGAGTATGGGCATTCTTGTTCAGAATTAAATATTTTAACAACCTACGACAAAACAGACCTGTTGCATTTAATCATGTGCGGTAGCAGAGCTCAAATTAACCTGCCAATAGGAACCAGGTAGGTAAAAGAATTGGGTGAGAATACTGGAACTAAGAAAATCCCTGCATTCCTTTGAGTCAAATCATCCCTGACTTTAACTACCATGTGGTCCAGCGACCCTGATCCTGGGTATACATCTGAGCGAAGTGAAATCACTAACTTGAAGAAATAACTGCACTCCCATGTTCATTGCAGCATTATTCATAATAACCAAGACACGGAACAGCCTAAGTGCCTGTCAATGGATGAGTGGATAAAGATGTAACACATGTACGTATACGTACGCACACTGAAATATAATTCAGCTGTAAAAAAGGAAAGCCTGCTATTTCCAGCTATATATATAAACCTGGACAGCATTATGCCAAGGGAAATAAGGCAGCCAGTCAAAGACAAACACTGTATGAACTTACTTACATGTGAAATCTAGAAAGTGGAACTCAGAGAAACAGAGAGTAGTGTGGTGGTCGCCAGGGTTGGGAGGTAGGTGTAAACAGGGTACAGAATTCCAGTTGGAAGATGAATACGTCTGGAAATCTGGTGTACAGCATGGCGACGAGAGCTAGCAATGCTATATCGCATACTTGAAAGTCGTTAATAGAGTAGATCTTAATGTTCCCAGCATACACATGCGCGAAAACTGGTAATTAGGTGAGGTGCTGAAAGTTTTCGGTGTTGATTCACTTTACTGTGGCCATCATCTTCCATACGTACATGTATCAGATCATCACATTGTACACCTGAAACTTACCCACTGTTGTGTGTCAGTTATATCTCAACAAACCTACAAAACATCTTTTTTTGACTTCGGATAGAATACTAAAAAAAAATCGCTCTGGTGACTTGAAGAAAACAGTGTTTCAGTATAACAATAAGCAGAATTTGACCCTTGGGATGGGCAACAAATAGGAATGATGTCTCAGCTGTTGGCACATCATAAACCATTCCCACAATGAGTGATTTAAAATATAGATTCTTGTCATGTACACGCAGAATGTTCTCCACAATAGACTACATGTTTGGGTCTACAAGCCTCAATAAATTTAAAAGGATTGGAAATCAGACAAAGTATGATTATTTGACCACAATAGAATGAAATTAGAAATCAATGTTGTGGACCTCTGGAAAAACCACAAGCACGTAGAAATTAAAACACACTTCAAAATAACCAGGGGTCAAAGGAGAAACTACATGGGAAATTAGAAAATGCTTAGTGACAAAAAAAAAAAAAGAAAATGCTTAGTGACAAATAAAAATGAAGACACAGGGTACTAAAACTAGCGAAACACAGTTAAATCAGTGCTTAGAGGGACATCTATAGCTATAAATGCTTATGCTATGAAATGCTCTGAGCAAAGTTTTGGGCTTCATATTGGGATTATAGTAGGTGTATAATAATAAGATTTTAAAAACTTGGTATAAGGGTGCCTGGATGGCTCAGTTGATTAAGCAACTGCCTTCGGCTTAGGTCATGATCCTGGAGTCCCGGGATCGAGTCCCATATCGGGCTCCCAGGGAGCCCGCTTCTCCCTCTGACCTCTCCCCTCTCATGGGCCCTCTCTCTCTCTGTGTGTCTCAAATAAATAAAAAAATAAATCTTTTAAAAAAACACTTCGTATAAAAGTGAATAATTTGAGGGTGCCTGGATAGCTCAGTTGGTTAAGCGACTGCCTTAGGCTCAGGTCATGATCCTGGAGTCCCGGGATTGAGGCCCGCATTGGGCTCCCTGTTCTGAGAGGAGCCTGCTTCTCTCTCTGACCTCTCCCCTTTCATTCTCTCTCTCTCTCTGTCTCAATTAAAAAAAAAAGTGAGTAATTTGAAAAGAGTAATTAAAATGAGTAATCCAGAAAAGAAAGTTGAAGTTTTTGTCTCACAGGTTTCTTAAGATGCATTTAGTGTTTCGGATATAGGGCACATCTGTCAGAAGGTAAAATAGAGTCTAGTATCATTGAATATGTTTGGGACCTAAAAATGGATAAGGCCAAAATATTGGCAGCAATCAGGCCTGAGTTTGGACATGAAATTCTGAACGGTTCATTGTTTTCTTGGATCATTGTCGTGCCAAGTTCCTAGATGGAATTTGGAAATCTTCTTTAATTTTGGTGTTTAGTTTTGATTCCAGTAGGACAGATGTCTCTAGGCATCCCCATTATGGGTATCAGCTGTTGTTTTATGGCATTACATTCACCTCAAAGTGCTGTTCCAAGTCATGCTCATTTCCTGTCTGCCTGCCCAGCTAGAGATGGTCAGGACTCTCTGTTTGCCATATCGAAAACGACACGTGCTAATTTACCCATCCTGATCTGGTCTGCTTCCTTCTTTATGCATTAAAGAAATCGAACTTATTGGATGCACTGGTCAGTCTTTTCAGATGTAATCTAGACTGGATAGAAGCCTCCACAATTTCCCCTGGTCTGTTTCCAGACTTGTTCAGAACACATTGTTTGCCACCTCCATCTCTTAATTACCTGTGCCCCCACTGGTACTTATTATTACTCTTGTAAATCGTCATCACCTGCTCAGCATCCAGGCCTGCACATTTGTGTAGACAAAGAGCCAAGAGGATGCCTCACAATTGTGGGGCTGTAATTATCCACCGCACACAATAATGACTTTGGACCCTGCTGTTTTTGTGCAGTAATTAACAGGTGCAAGCTTTGACTGCAACATTTTCCCCAACAGTTACTGGAGAAAACACTGACATCTGGCTAAATAGATTAAATATTGAAACAAAGACTCTGAGAAGGCCTCCTGACCCCACCATTCGCTTGCCATTGCCAGGTGGCAACACATTCCGTGAATGATAGGGTTCAGCCCAGGGATTAAGGGGAAGTCTTTCGTGGCCGGTCTACTTACATTCAGACCTCTTCTTGGCAGGTCATGAGACCTATACAAGCCTTAGCTCTGCCATGATATTGCTAGAAGCAACCGGGCACTGTGTCTCCTTCCAGCTCCTAAAGATGCCATTCTGATCCCTTCATGGCCTGATGCTAGCCATTCTTCCACAGCTACCACCAATGAGGCTTTCTATCTAGACATTCTGGATTATTCACCAGTCCCCAAATGTGTCCCCATTATAAGAATTGTTTTTATAATTATACTTTTCTTATTGCTTGAAGCACCCCACCAATTCTCTCTAGCTTCGCAGGGGCTTTTGGAGGGGCCAGGAGGTATAAGAAATTTAAATATCTGTGGGGTACCTTTTGATTAGAGGAAGAAAGAGTATGAGAAGAACCTAACAGGTAAATGCTTCTCTCTTCCTCTCTCTGGTGGACTGCATCACATATGATTTTATTAGAGGCAGACTGTGTGACCAGGGAAGAGCACCTGAGGGATGATGGGCTGAGGGTTGGCCAGGGAACCATGGCAGGTGTGGTGAGGTATCATTGTACGCCTGCTTCTCATGCTCGCTTATCTCATTTCTTTCTCTCTTCTTTTCCAATTGGAGAAAAGTTGACCACCAATGTTATATTAGTGCTTACATAGCGACTTGACAATTCTCTACATTACCTAATGCTAACCACGACAAGCAGGGTTACCATCTGGCTCCGTACAACTTACTACGATATATGTTTTAGATATTTTGTTTGTTTATTTGAGAGAGTGAGAGAGTTAGCAGGAGGGATAGGGAGAGAGAACCTGAAGCCAACCTCATGCTGAGCTAGAGCCAAACACAGGGCTCGACCCCACAACTGCGAGACCATGACCTAAGCCAAAACCAAGAGTAGGACGCTTAACCGACTGAACCACCCAGGCACCCCCAACTTTATTACAATATTATTGACTATATCCCTGTGTTCCATTGTTGACCCCCATGGCTTGTTTATTTTATAACCTGATGTGGGTACCTCTTAATTCTCTGCACCTATTTTGCCCATCCCCTCACCACTCCCTTCTGGGGATTACCAGTTTATTCTCTATATTTACAAGCTTGTTTCCATCTTGTGTATGTTGGTTCATTTGTTTTTTTTGGAATGAACAGATAAGTGAGATCATGTGGTATTTTTGTTCTTCACCGACTTACTTATTTCACCTAGGATAATATCCTACAGGTCCATCCATGTTCCTCTGAATGTCAAAATTTTGATCTTTTTTATGGCTGAATAATATTCCAGTGTGTGTGTGTGTGTGTGTGTGTGTGTGTATTATGTCTTCTTTACCCATTCATTCATCAGCAGACACTTACGTTGTTCCATATCTTGCCTATTGTAAATAATGCTGCAATGTACATAGGGGTGCAGAAACCTTTTTGATTTAATATTTTCATTTTTGGGGGGTAAATACCCAGGAGTGGAATTACTAGATCATGTGGTAGTTCTATTTATAATTTTTTGAGGAACCTCAATATTGTTTTCCACAGTGATTACACTAGTTTACATCCCCACCAATAGTGCGGAAGGGAGAAGGTTTTCGTTTTCTGCACATCTTTGTCAATCCTTGTTATTTCTTGTCTGTTTGATACTAGACATTCCGACTGGTGTGAGGTGAGATCTCCTTGTAGTTTTAATTTGCATGTCCCTGATGAAGAGTGATGCTGAACAGCTTTTCATGTGTCTGTAGGCCATAGAAAAATATTTGTTCAGGTCCTCTGGCAATTTTTATTTATTTTTTTAAGATTTTACTTATTTATTTATTTGACAAAGAGAGAGAGAGAGATCACGAGTAGGCAGAGAGGCAGGCAGGGGGTGGGGGCGGGGACAGGCTCCTTACTGAGCAGAGAGCCCTATGTGGGGCTTGATTCCAGGACCCTGAGATCATGACCTGAGCTAAAGGCAGAGGCTTTAACCCACTGAGCCACCCAGGTGCCCCTTTCTGCCCATTTTTAAATTGGATTATTTGTTTTTTTGGTGTTGCATTGTATGAGTTCTTTATATATTTTAGATACTAACCTCTGATCAGATGGTCTCATTTCTTATTTGCCTGATTTTGGCTGCTCTAGGATTGTATTTCCCAAGAAAGCAGTGACACCAAATTTTTGCCTCAGGCTCTATTTCTAGAGTCCCCAAGTTAAGACATTGTTCCAACTCAACCCAAAAGTCACTTATTATGTGATAGTTTCGTTAAATATACATTCCCCTCTCTTGCTTTTCTAGAAATCCAATGCCACTCACAAAAAATAAATCAATCCTATTGAGATCCAAGACTATCCTATATGCAGAATACTGTGCTAAAAAAAAAAAAGAATATGAAAAAAAAAATCTTGGCTTTCAAGCCTTAGATACTGAGTCTGCTAGACTCTCAATATCCTGAAAGGGAAGTATCGGAGAAGGAAGGGCCATGCGTCCTGAACAAGGAGGCAAAATTCCCGAGTTGTGTTTCTAAGTCTTTCAGTTAGTATTCCATACAGTGACTCAAACCCAACTATAGTCATGCTTTGTGCTAGGCAAGCAAAACATAGCCTTGCTCATTGCTCTCAATGAAATCACAGGCTAGTGTGAAAACCAAAAACATGCACAGGTCCTCACAAAGCACAGTATTAGGTGGTTTTGTAGAGCTATATTCTTAGAGCAGTGGCAGTATTTAAGAGGGACACCTATGAATATCTTCTCCCATTCCGTGGGTGCCTCTTTGTTTTATTGACTGTTTCCTTCACTGTGCAGAAGCTTTTTATCTAGATGAAGTCCCAAATGTTCATTTTCACTTTTGTTTCCTTTGCCTTTGGAGACATGTCTTGAAAGAAGTTGCTGTGGCTGATGTTGAAGAGCTCCTGCCTATGTTCTCCTCTAGGATTTTGATAGATTCTTGCCTCACGCTGAGGTCTTTCATCCATTTTGAGTTCATCTTTGTGTATGGTGTGAGAGAATGGTTGAGTTTCATTCTTCTTTATATAGCTGTCCAGTTTTCCCAGCACCATTTATTGAAGAGACTGTCTTTTTTCCATTGGATGTTTTTTCCTGCTTTGTTGAAGATTATTTGACCATAGAGTTGAGGGTCCATATCTGGACTCTTCTCTGTTCCACTAGTCTATGTGTCTGTTTTTGTGCCTTATGTGTCTTGGTGATCACAGCTTTGTAGTAAAGCTTGAAATCGGGCAGCGTGATGCCCCCAGCTTTGTTTTTCTTTTTCAACATTTCCTTAGTGATTTGGGGTCTTTTCTGGTTCAAATTTTAGGATTGACACTCCAGACAAAGGGCTTATATTCAAGACCTATAAAGAACTCCTCAAACTTAACAACCAAAAAACAGATAATAACATAAAAAAATGGGCAGAAGACATGAACAGACACTTTAAAGAAGACATACAAATGGCTAACAGACACACGAAAAAATGTTCATCATCACTAGCCATCAGGGAAATACAAATCAAAACCACATTGAGATACCACCTTATCCCAGTTAGAATGACCAAAATCAACAGGGCAAGAAATAACAAGTGTTGGAGAGGATGTGGAGAAAGGAGAACCCTCCCCCACTGTTGATGAGAATGCAAGTTGGTGCAGTTTCCACACTTTGGAAAACAGTGTGGAGATTCCTCAAAAATTAAAAATAGAGGTACCCTATGATCCTGCATTTGCACTACTGGGTATTTACCCAAAAGATACAGATGTAGTGAAAAGAAGGGCCACATGTACCCCAAAGTTCATAGCAGTAATGTCCACAATTGCCAAGCCATGAAAAGAGCCAAGATGCCCTTCAACAGATGAATGGATAAAGAAGACGTGGTCCATATATAGAATGGAATATTACACCTCTATCAGAAAAGATGAATACCCAAGTTTTGTATCAACATGAATGGGACTGGAGGAGATTATGCTGAGTGAAATAAGTCCAACAGAGAGAGTCAATTATCACATGGTTTCACTTACTCGTGGAACATAAGGAATAACATGGAGGACATTAGGAGAAGAAAAGGAAAAGTGAATTGGGAGAAATAGGAGGGGGAGATGAACCATGAGAGACTGTGGACTCTGAGAAACAAACTGAGGGTTTTGGAAGGGGGTGGGGGTGAGGGGCTGGGCGAGCCTGGTGGTGGGTATTGAGGAGGGCACGTATTGCATGGAGCATGGGGTGCGGTGCATGAACAATGAATCTTGGAACTCTGAAAAAATAAAAAATAAAATAATAATAAAATAAAATTAAGATGTTAAAAAATAAATAATAAAATAAATAATAAAAATATTTTACTGAAAAAAAAAAATAAGACGGACACCTAATTCAGGCAGGTGGAGAAGGGTGTCAGGCAGGGATCCTCTCAGGAAGTAAAATCTAAGTTGAGACATGAAGGAAGCATCTAAGTTATATAGTTGATCAGAGAAGGTATGAGTAGGAAAAGACATCCCTGGTAGAAGGAATAGGGTATGCAAAGGCACACAATAAGATAGAGTATCCAAAAATAGAGTTACAATTTTTTTTTCACACGAGTGGAGTATGCGTTGTGAAATAGAGAAAAGTTGTGAGAGATGAGCCTGAGAAAATAATATGAATTCTTCTTTGACTCCTTATTTCTTTACCTGTGAAATAAGTAATGAAGATTCAGATTGTGTTTAATGAGCCTTTGAAGTTTTATCATCCATGACAGAAAGTCGTGAAGAAGGCTGTCACCCCAGATGTCTGAAAAGAAACCTTAAGATTATGAAGGTATAAGGAATCAACCTGATGTTGTACTCAGTTCCGAGAAGTGACAATATACCCTCCATAACAGCAGTAAACAAAAGCTGCAAAGAATGAACCAGAGAGAATAGCAGCTCCAAGCGATACTTCTTAAGGTGAATAGGGACATTTTTAGATAGATAGATGATACATAAGAGATTATAGATATTTTTTAAATAGATATGATAGCTATATCTAGATATATCTACATATAGCTATATATCTATCTAGATATAGCTATATATCTATCTAGATATAGCTATATATCTATCTAGATATAGCTATATCTATCTATCTAGGTATATCTATCAAATCTATCTATCATCTATCTAATCCAAGTCTCTGATATGTTTCGAATTGACTTCATGCTATTATTTGACCCATAGACTGAACTCTATACAACAACTGAAGGGCTCTCACATATTGCTGATTATATTTTAATTTCTAGGGGAGCCCAAGAACTGTCCTTTCATATTCCTTTGCAAAAAAAAAAAAAAAGTCAAGAAAAACCGAGTCCTTCAGACTGCATTGGGGTCATCATAGATGAGAGCATATTGGGCTCATAACTGGGACCTATAGTTTGGGGAAGGTGAAAGTTTCCATGCATAAAGGAATAAACATTCCCTTTCCTTCTTATAAAACATGCTTACTTTTCTTTCTTGCTCCATGGGTCAGCTATGGTAGTACAATCCATGAAAGATGCCTTCTGACTCAAATATGCTCTGTGCTTAGATGGCTAAAGAAGAACCAGGGAATGGAAGCATGGAAAGGGAGACCCTTCAGGGACAAAGGCAAAAGTAGTCTCAGGGGAAAGAAATATTTGTTCCAACTGAGTTCACCAGAGTAGCAGAATTGATGAGGAGTTGGTTAGACATAATGACTGTGATTTTCCCTAGTATGCCCACTATCCCCATAACCCACAGGAACTAAATATAGCAGTGTCTATAATTGATACAACTGGAGTTCTGCCCATTGTTCTTGAAGAATGGTACTCATCCTATATATCACCCCATGTATCGTTCCCAAGAATTCATTGGAAACTATCCCAGAGAAATTACTCTTGTGTTGAAGCTGAGAGCACCAAGACACAGTGCCTAATGTCATTGGAAAACTATGTTATTTGATTCACCCAGATTCTTTCCAGGGTGAGGGACAAACAATTTGACAGAGAAGTTTTTAAAGGTCTGAACTAAGAAGGCACACAGCTTCCTTCTTCTTACATTCTACCAAGCTTAATTCACTAAACACCATACACATTGATGTTATTTTTATTACTAATCTAGCCATTAGATAAGTTGGGGCCAGTGCCTGTGGTCTCATGTTAGACAAGAAACAAGAAATTTATTAAAATAAGAAGATTGAGTGTGGGACTCAAAACCAGTCAATCTGGAGTCAAAAGTTGATGGGTCTGAATTGTCCTTTCTTCTTTAAAGCCTTCATTATCACCTCCTCCCTTCCTAAACCAGGGATAATCGGCCACTCCTTTGTCACCTCTATCATCGCACCTGTAAAGAAGCTTGTTTCCTTGTTTAACTTTGAACTTCTCGAAGTCAGGGATCCAAGCTTGGCAATAACAACTGTTTCAAGGAGGAAAGATAGGAGGGAGGCAGAGAGAGATATTATTATTCCCCTTTACAGCTCAGGAAGCTAAGACTCAGAAGTTAAAGGCATGTGTTATGCTATCTCTCATCCTCTAGCCATAAAATATGAAACAGAGGCTTAGAGAGTTTTAAGTCACTTGTTCCAAGAGCTCTGGGTTAAAATACAAATCTAGAGCCTCTTACAACAAGTCCCACATACTTTCAACATAGGAGATGCCACATCACATGGGTTAAGAGCTTGGCAATGCAGTCAGGTAGCCTGCCTCCAAATCTTGACCACTCACTATTGATACAACATGGGATATCTGTAAATTTCTCTAGTCTATGACTTCCCCACCTGAAACTGGAGAAAATATTTGTAACTGTCTCATGAGATTTTTGATGATTGAAGTGAAATAATCCACTGAAAATG
>JAPYYJ010001912.1:0-13540 GCA_028533885.1 Nasua narica | reverse complement strand
CCTCTCTCTCTGCCTGCCTCTGCCTACTTGTGATCTCTCTCTCTGTCAAATAAATAAATAAAATCTTAAAAAAAAATAGAGGTGAATAAGGCATAATATTTTCCGACAAGTCGGGACCACAGGGAAATAAGAACAAGGCAGGTAATAGAAGGGGTAGAGGGGGCGTCTATTGTTTGTACCTGTCCAGCGTCCCCTGTTCTTGGGGCAAGTACCTTGGTTTTCTTTAGGCAAAATGGCCCTTCTGTTCAGATGAGGTTGATCCTGCCCCTACTCCATTCATGCCCAGCCTCCGGAGAAGAGCACATGGGCATTCCACTCTCCCGGCCCTCATGATCAATGCAGGCATGGACACTTGACCCAAGCCAAGCCAACGAAACTCAAGTCTGGCACTTTGGTGGCTGGAAGTCTTGAGAAAAATGTGCTGAGTGCTCCGTGGGGCTGCTGATCCCACAGGAGACGCCAGCCTGGAGCTGCCGTTAAGCACGCTGCCGCTCCATGGGAGGTGACCACGTGAGGACGAAGAGAGCGAGGCACGGAGTTCAGAGATGGACAGAGACAGTTCTACCTGATGACCCAGGTGACTACCTGCAGCCATATCGGCCTGACGCCTTCTCCAGCCACACATTTAAAAAGGGAAACACCTGCAACTAAAAAGGGTCCCAGCTGTTCCTAGTTCAAGTAGCGTCCCGTCAGATGGAGTAAGTCAGGGCGTGGCTATAGGGCAGGAGGCTTATGGACTGGTTGAAGAGCCATCTCTCAGAGGCCATGTGTCTTTCGTGTCCTTGAGTCTCTTCTGCGCCAAGTGGCCACAGGGGTTCCTGCGAAGTGTTTTGCCTTGGTTTGGGTCACATGACCCTACTCACGCTGCTCACCTGTGCCATTTGCTCTTAGATCACTCAGCTGCCTTGGCCTGCCCGTGTCATCCCCCATAATTTGACTTGTGCAAATTGCAGTATCTGAGCTTCCTTTAAAAAGGCTTCTGGTAAGAGTCTGCCCTGGAAAGCCCCAACAGGAGACTGAGCAGGGTGAGAGAAGGGGAGAAGCTAAAGTGTTTATGCTTTACATAAAGTATTCATGCTCCTCTCTCCCTTGGACTTTGTCTTTGGCAGTAAAGTCCCAGCTCCCACCAGATGTCCCACCACGGCTCCGGCCCCTGCCATGTGGCCCTGGCCCCTGGGCATCCTCTTTTTGTCCCTCCAGCTCTATGAGCAGAAGCAGCTTCCCGCCATTGCTAACTCTGGGTTGCTTCCCCGTGCCTTGAGTCTTGGGTGTTAAAGACAAGCACCAAATGGAGATAATCAAAAAGACCGAAGGGGAATTTCTTCTGGTGATGGAAGCTGGCGGTGATGTTTTGGAAAGGATGTAACCTTGCACCACATAAAATCACTTCTCCTGCTGCCTAAATATCAGTTTGTGTACCCTGAAGGTACACTTCTTAGCTTTGGGGAAGCAGTTTGGGTGGGGACAGGGTTGCTTGAAGAGAACAGAAACCCCATTAAATTAGCTGAAATTAAAAAGACTTTCTTTTCACAAAGCAGAGCCAACCCCTTTACCACCCCTCTCTCCAGAAGAGCTTCTCAGCTCTGCCGCCAAGCAGCCATCCCAACTGCCCTGAACTCTTATCCTTCACACCCAAATGGCCTGCTAGGTCTGGTGACACCTACTAGAGACCCAATAATTCACCCCTGAACTTGGAGAAAGAAAATGCTATTGGCCCAGCTTGGTGAGGCATCCAACTCTGACTCAGTCAGCCATATAGCTCCGGAGCGGTGTGACCCCTATGGGTAGGCATCCTGAAAAGAACGGAGCCCCAGCCTTGGAGGGAGTCTCTAGTGGCCTGGAAGCCACTGTGGAAATTAGGAAATCAGCTCTGTCCAGGGTACTTTGCAAAGCCACTAGCAATATGGAGAGAGCCTGAAGCACTGTAGTTGCCGTGGGATTCAGAATTATGACGACTAAAGCTTCAGGTCCCCGCCTAAGGTCACTTGCATCCTGTAATCAGCTGTTGATGGAGTTAGGGTTTTGCGTATTGTTCCTCACTTCTGGGTAAACATACCAAGAGGAATGCAAATGCTCTCTTTTGCAACTACTGAAAGCTTGTTTTTAAATGCATTTTTTTGTTTATCTTCCCCTACATCTGGTTGTTCTTATATTCTCACGATCTTAAATTCCCAGGAGCAAAAAGTAATAATGTCTTACTTACACTGTGTCTTGTTTTGACTTGTCAGACTGTTCAGTTCTAGGCTCAGCCGGGGATGCTTGGGGGGAAGTAATTAGAGTGATTTTAGCTAACCTTCCTGCTCTCTGTTATTAATGATAGCAAAGATGTTTAAACAGCTAAAATACAACCCCTCTCTCCTAACCCCTAAATTCCTGTTTATGTTTGCCTAAAAGTTACACCACTTCATCCTTTTCAAAGTGGTTGGCAACATATCATTACATCTTTATCCCTCCCCAGCGATTAGTTGGAAAATTGATCCCCAGCCTGCAACCATGGAAGAACCTGGATCAGAGACCCTTAATGGGTTTCATTTTACATACCAGCTCAGATCAGTGGTGGGGGCCACCCAGACAGTTGTGTTGAGAAAGAGTTTAAGGTCACAGCCAAGTTGAGGAAGAGTGCTAGGATCGATTGGTGATGTCTGCCACTGGCCAGGAATGAGAACATGATTTCATTTGTGCCTGTTTGCTATCTCAGACCGATGCATGTCAACATAAGTCCAGATACAACTCCTTACAGTATATGAATCACACTGACTTTAAAAGATCCCATTAGAGGGATGCCTGGATGGCTTAGTCGATTAAGTATCTGCCTTCAGTTCAGGTCATCATCCTAGAGTCATGGGATCCAGTCCCACATTGGATTCCTTGCTCAGCAGGGAGCCTGCTTCTTCCTCTGCCTTCTGCTTCCCCTGTTTATGCATTCTCTCTCTCTCTCTCTCTGACAAATAAATAAATAAAATCTTAAAAAAAAAAAAAAAGATTCCATTAGGTCCTCACAACACTGCAATGAAGTTAGGAGGGCTGAAATTTTTATTATGACCCTTTGATAGGTGGGGGTGAGGGAGACTGGGACACAGAGGCTCCCCTAAAAGAACAGGGAAGCAGAATTCCTGTGCACTTGACTTCTGAGAAAGAAGTCCACAGAGGTATGGGACAATGCTCAATGCTGAGCATCCCATAATACCTTGTCATTCTTCTCTGTTCTATGATTCTCTCCTGAATTAATTAATCATTTAAATAATTGAATCAGGTAAGAATAATTATGGGAGGTATACCAGTTGCCCTTCCTCCTCTTTCACCCATGGTGTCTGCTGCACCTGGCCTCACACCCCTGCTTACAATGTAGCTGGGCCACCTCCTCATGTAAGTTGAAGGCAGGGACCACAGCCCTTTTACTCCACAGTAACCTGCCTGGGGCTGTGCATGCAGTGGTCCTTAATAAGTGCCTACACAAAGTCAGAACCATCACCTCTGGGGCTATTTGAAGGGCAATGGTAACATAGGAGAGTCCCTGGAGGCCCCACATTCCCAGGATCTTCTTACCAACAGGGAGAGCATGGAATAAACTCCTTCCCATTTATTCCAGCATTTGTTTATTGTTTTCTGAGCCATCTCTCCCAGAGGTGTTGATGATTGAAGATCATCACAGGGAGAGGAAGACTTACATACATACTCATACTCATCCCAGTTTGGGTCACACAAATCCGATGAAAACTATGGATTCTCTCCTTTTAAGATTTGTTTCTGCTGTGGATCGCAGGTACCCAGTAGAATTAACATACCCAAAAAAGGCTATTTGTTGACCCAAATATCCAAATTTAGAAGGAACATGAGTGAAGTGACTCAAGGGAAAACCAGATCATTGAGTGCTGTCAGCATGGTTTTGTGCTCCCTTTCTGCCTGTCCCCCTCCCTTCTGCTTCTGAATGATACATTTATTCCCTCCTATTGCTGATGGACTTTTACCACATGATGGAGCCTGTGGCTGAATCCTCTTACCATCACCCAAAGAGGGAAAGTGAACTCTTTGTCTCCAGATCAGTTGGGAAACTCCCAAGGAAGGATTCTGATGGGTCCAGCTGGAGTCAGGTGCCTACCTCTTGAGTGTGACCAGGATAGTGATGATCGGCTTAACCAAGCCCCAGCCTCTTCGCTGGTTCTGTCATCAAAAGGTGGGGTGACCTCTCCAAGAATTGCTGTCAACCAAGCAGCCACCCCCAAATCTACCTATAACAGATTCTCTCCTCCAAAAACGCGCATGTTCATATATATACAATTTTTCACCCAAAATTTCAGGGAGTTGATGGGCCCTTCAAATGAACCCCCCAGACCCCTAAGTTAGCCCCGTTTACACACACACACACACACACACACATACACACAATTTGAATTGCTAGTGGAAAAATTCCAAATCTGACAATCTGCTAGGGCAGAAGCCCCCCAGGTAGCCCCTCCAGTCCCATCTGGCTCCATTCCCCTAATCTGCTCCCTTTTCAGCCTGTCGCAGATTTTCATGCCATTTCCTGTCTTCCTTTTCTCCTTGCCTTCACCCTCTGCTCCAACCCCTGCTAGGACAATGGGAAGCCATTTCTGTGCAGGGACTCCTGGAAAGAACTGCGTGATATCAATCAAGGAGGAGCATCACCAGGGAGTTAAAACAATGGCACCGAATTGTAAATTATAGAGGTAGAAAGACAGAGTTTTGTTCTCAGAAAAGAGGGTGTGGGTTCTTTAAAAAAAAAAAAAAGTAGAGGAATGTTTCTCAACATTTCATAAATAGTCATTTGAAAACTGCCCTAGAGCAAATTGGAAGTCAACACAATGCCCAGACATTCACTTGTGAGACCCAGAAGAATGTGCACACACGCTGCATTCTTTACACACACATATTTACACACACTCCACATAAAGAATGACCTTCTCCCACTCCGCCCTTCCCCTGCCCGCAATGGTAACATTTACCAGAGATTTTATTACAAAAGCCACAAAATGAAATTCTAATCAATAATAGTTTGCAGGATGGTGGGGGGAAAGAAAGGGACTGAATACATTCATAGGTAAAAGATGTTATTATCTCAGTTCAGTGACTATGAAAGAGAAATAGATGAAAAAATCTGGGTTTTATATTAAAAACCGGCACAGCTGTAGAGTTACATAATAAAGTATTGCCTGTATCCATGGAAATGGAGAGTAATTGATGTACCACAAGTTATTTTTATAAACCCAAACAAAAAAATTCAATCAGAAATGTCTTTCCCCGTTTTGGGGGCATTGTATATTTTGTATCTGTACATAATGCACACATTTAGAGTGTGAATGCACTCATTATTGATCAGCCCTGTTGAATAGGACATGCTGCTTTCCCTGAATATTCAAGATTAGAATCCTGCGGCCCAGCTCTCCTTCTTGAAAGACTTCCTCTGCATAAATTGTGCAGGGCTTTAAAATTCATGCAGTTCCAACTCAGATGAATAAAGGAGCCCCTCTCCCGGTTTTGGAGGTGTTAGAGGGGCCAAATTTCCAAGACGGGAAATCTGTATGATGCAATTACTTGACTTGCCCCAAATACCCATTGTCCCCTCTCCCACTCCCCCAGCACACACACAGTGCTGAGCACAAAGTAGGCCCTCCAAGAAAGCCAGGGTGCATAGCATGGTGCAATTTTCCCCCATCTGCTTGCTAAAGCACCTGTTACAGCACAGATCCCAGGGTTCCGCCCCAACCCCCTGTACTGGATTCTCTGGGCCCAAGATCTAGAAATCTACAACATCTATGTACCTCCCCCAGGAAATTCTGGTCATTAGGCCGATTGGAGAAAAACAGATGCAGGGCTGTGAAACAGATTCACGGTCATGTGAATCCGTGCCCCCCAACAGGGCCCCATGCTCAAGAGGTTTTTATTCTTTGCTTAATGTTCTGCTGTCTTCCCCTGGAAATTCTTAATAATTTTTTAACAAGAAGTCCCAGATTTTCAGTTTGCACTGCGTGCTACAAATCACGTGGCTGGCCCCACATAAATGAAGTGGTTCAAAGCATCAATTTAGCCAATAGACTTGGATAAACATTCCAACTCTGCCACTTAACTGGTGAGGAGATCTTTAGCAAGTTATTTAAATACTGTGAGGGGTGCCTGGATGGCTTAGTCGGTTAAGCATCTGCTTTCGGCTCAGGGTCCTGGAATCGAGCCCCATGTCGGGCTCCCTGCTCAGCGGGGAGCCTGCCTCTCCCTCTCCCTTGTGCTCTCTCTCTCTCTTCAAATAAATAAATAAAATCTTACACCACAACAACAACACTGTGAGCTTCTGTACACTCATCTATAAGATGGGAATGATAATCATATGATCTGATGAGCTCTAAAATGACACAATGTTGGTTTAGTTGCTCATTGAGCTCTAAAGTGACACAATGTTTGTTTAGCAAGGCTTCACTCAGTGGACACGGTTAACATTCAAAGTTGAGCTTTGAATTACTGAGTTGAATTGAGTTGAGTGAAATAAGGACCTGAAAGAGAGGGGACAGTGCAACTGGTTGCTGGAGGAGGGTACTAATTAAGGCCGAGCCTTCCTGAAGTTGAACCAATGTCCAAACTGCCTTACATAAAGCAACTCCCATGTGGATCCAGCTTTGCTGCTACCCACAGAGTACTAAACTCTTAACTGTACCTGCTTCATTTGAGGATCTGCTCAATGTTTGGCTATGAAAAATAGCCCCACCAGAATGAAACCTCCACCATCACTTCTGGATCCACCGACCAGAGCTGGGGCTGGAGCTGGGGTAGAATGGGAGCTGTGACAGTGATAATGAGTGGGGGGCTGGAGTCCTATGAAAGGTTTTCCTGCATCTGTTTCGGATCTGTCCACTTCTTTTCATCTCTTCAGCCACCCCCTCTTCTATGCCACCGTCTTCTGTCACCAGGGCTATGGCATTTGACTGGCTTTCTGCTACCATTTTGTAAAATTTTAAAAACAGTATCATGAATATGGGATTCACACTCCATGAAATCCACCACTGGAAGTTTTAATTCAAAGGCTTTTAGTATATTCACGATGGTATACAACCATCGCCTCATCCATTCCAGAATTCCATTTTCATCACCCCAAAAAGAAGCACTATGCCTATCAGTGGCCACTCCCCATTCCAACCTCCCTCTGACCACGGGCAACTACTAGTCTACTTTCTGTCTGTATGCATTTGTCTATTCTGGACATTTCCTACAGAGGGAATCACACAGGTTATGATCTTTTGTGTTTGGTTTCTTTCACTTGCATAATGTTTTCAAGAGTCTTTCATGATGGAGAACGTATCAGTGCTTCATTCTTGTTTTATTACAAATAATATTTCATTGTATGGATATATCACACTGTTTATCCATTCATGAGTTGATGAACATTTGGGTTGTTTCTACTTGGGGGCTATTTTGGGTTTGTTTGTTTGCTTGTTTGTTTGTTTTCTAAAGATTTAATTTATTTATTTATTTATTTATTTGAGAGAGAGAGAGAGCAGGGGGAGGGATAGAGTGGGAGGGAGAAAGAGAAACTCAGACTCCGAGCTGAGCATGGACCCCCATGTGGGACTTGATGTCTCCACACTGAGATCATTCCCTGAGCCAAAACCAAGAGTTGGATGCTTAACTGAGCAGCCACCCAGCTACCCCATCTGCTTTGGGACTATTTTGAATAAGGCTGCTATGTGTTCTTATGTTCAAATTTTTATATGGACATGTATCTTCATTTCTTTTGGTTAGATACTTAGGAATGGAATTACTGGGTCATATGATAACTCTCATTTTTTTTAACTTTTTGAAAAACTGCCAAATTGGTTTTGTATTGTAGCTGTACCATTTTACAATTCCTTGAGCAAGGTATGAAGGGTCTCTACATCCTTACCAATGCTTGTTATTGTCTGACTTTTAAATTTTAGCCATCCCAGTGCGTGTGAAGTGGTATCTCATGGTTGTTTAGTGTTTTTTTTTATACTTCGCTAGTGACTAATGATGTTGAACATCTTTTCATGAGCTTAGTGGCCATTTCTCTATCTTCTTTGGGAAAATGTATGTTCAAAACCTTTGCCCATTTTTTGAAAGTGGACAAAGACTACTCTTTTGCTTTAAGAACTATTTGCTAAAGATTTTTCTTTCCCTATTGATTGATTTTGACACCCCCATGAAAAATCAGTTGGCTATTACATAAGGATTTATGATTGAACTCTCAGTTTTATCCTATTGATCTGTGTTCATCCATATGCTAGTACTATCTTGATTATCGTAGCTTTATAGCAAGTTTTGAAATCAGGAAGTGTGAGTCCTCTGACATTCTTCTTTTCAAAATTGTCCTGGCTATCCTGGGTCTCCTACATTTCCATATAAATTTTAGGATCAGCATGTCAATTTCTGTAAAAAATAAAAAAAGGCAGCTGGAATATTAGGGATTGTATTGTATCTGTAGATCTCTTTGGAGAGTATTGCCATCTTAACTATAGTAAGTTTTTCACTCCATGAACATGGTATATCTTTCCCTTTATTTAGATCTTTCAATAATGTTTTATGATTTCCTATGTAAAACTCTTTTCTTTCTTTTGCTTAATTTATTCTTAAGTATTTCATTCTTTTGGTGCTGTTGTAAATTGAATTGTTTTCTTTATTTCATTTTTACATCCTTCTTTGCTAGTATAAAGAAATACAACTGGTTTGTGTATCTTGATTCTGTATCCTGAACTTTCCTGCACTTGCTTATTAATTCTAATAGTTTTTTTGCAGGTTCTTTAGGGTTTTTATATATAAGATCATGTCACCTACAAATAAGGATTGTTTACTCCTTTCTTTCCAGTATGGATGCTTTTTAATTATTTTTTTGCTGGATTATCTGGCTAGAGTCAGTACAATGTTGAATAGAAGTGGTAAAACAGACATCAAGAACATTCACTTTTACACCAAGTATGATGTTAGATGTGGCTTCTTAGTGGATGCCCTTATCAGATTGAGGAAAGTCCCTTCTATTTCTAGTTTGTTGGGTATTTTTCTGATGAAAGGGCTACTGCCATTTTTGTCCACACTCTGCCCATTCTCCAGAGGGCACTCAGAAGGATCTTTGAACTATAAACCTTGCCAAGTTACTTCCCTATTTAAAAATACTCAGAAACAAACAAACAAAAAATACTCAGAAACTCCCAAGAGTCATTAGGATAAAGTCTAAATTCCTGTAAGTTACTGCATGATTTGGGGCTTATATAGTCTTATCCTCTCTCTCCTTCCTTGTGCTCTGGCCACATTCACCTTCTCATCTCACTGCCTTTGTGCCTGATCTTCTCTGTGCCTGAGGTTTCTAGCCATTGCCCTTTCTGCTTGGTAAATTCCTACTCATGTATTTCAGCTAGTTATTTGTGAAGGCTTTCCAGGCCCTCAGACCCAGTCAGATCACGATGCTGTGTTCTCAGATCTCCTTTTCCTTTATAGCCCTTACCACAGCTTGACACTGTGTATTCATGTCATTATTTGACTGATGTCAGTCTTTTCACGGAAAATATGCTGCATGAGGGCTAGGACTGTGTCTCTCTTATTAACCACTTTATCCCTTATTGTTGTAGCAGCACCTGGCACAAGGAAAGAATGCTTTCAGGAAATATTTAATGAACAAGTTCAACCAAACCAGCCAATCTATATGGAGATAAAATGGTAAAATGGGGGTAGTAATTTCCAGACACAGCCCTTAGCTATGAAGACCCTTAATGTTTCATTCCTTTTTTTTTTTTCCTCCACGACCTAGTCAAGAATGCTTCAGAAGAAAAGCCCTATTTTATATGCTAAAGTGGCAGAGAAAAGTCTCTTTGGAGATGATTTTTAAGCTGAGTTGATGCTATAAATCCTTCCCATTCTCCATGAAGCCTTCCTGATTACTGCCAGTCACAGATAATCTCTTCCTTCTTTTCATAATATCTTGGGTTCTTTATCTATATCTCTTTTAAGAGCATTCATGATTTTCATAGTGTTATTGTTACACATATGTTCGTTTTGTTTCCCCTACCATTTGAAGCTAAAAAACCATAGATGGTTTAATCATGGTGTCCTCCTACCTCCTAACTTAGTCCTTGGCAATATGTTAAATATACAAAAGAATGACAATCACCATGAAGTATATAATTTAAAGACTGAAGAAAAAAATATAGTTTTGTTCAATCCAGTTTTATTCTCCAGTATGTTTTTGTGTTCTTTTGACATTAAAAATGTTACTGCATTTTAATTCTTCATAAAAATCAAACTTTTGGTGAGTCTATTAACCAAAACTTCTAACTATCCACATGTGGCCATGGTAAACCTTCTAGTCTAGTCAGTTGGGTCTATATGCCATCCTCATCTGCTAGTATCAACATTTAACATTTCCGTCTTGCTTACTCAAGTCATTTGCATCCACCCAGAATGCCTGCCTGCCTCTCTATCCATCTTTTGAGGACCATTTGAAATCCTATTTCATCCTTGAAAACATCTGTGATCACCCTTCCACTTACTTAACATTTGCTTCTTCTGACTTTATCATAAGCCCCCTTTCCGTGCATGTTTAATAGCTCTTCAAGCCATCTGCAAGCTCCTTGAGATCACAGGCTCTGCTAAAGTCTCTTTCCATGGTCTCAGCACGCCCATGCCCACGGTTATTGGAAGTGGAAATATAACAATCTCCACAACCACAGTTCAATTCCAGAATTATCCAATTCCCCAGACTTCACTCCTAGAATATCTAGGTCCAGCTTCCCGCCATCTCCACCAGACTTCCTCTTGCATTGGCTTTCCTTGATGCATACCTTCCTTGACTTTAAATCTTGTCTCATGTTTTTATTCTAGCTCTATCTAAGTGGCTGACTCTTGGACTGACCTATCGCTTCCTATGGCTATTAGCTTCACATATCATAGTAACAAGCCTGAATGCCCATGCCCAGATTCTCTCATATATTTTCCTCTCCTCCTTTCAGTAGAGGACTGTCGGACAGCGTGAATTAGCTCTTAGTCATATTGAGTGCGCTCTATCCCTGGCAAAATGCCCAGTTCACTGTGGGGTCCCAAAATGGATGTCAGAGTATTAATTCTAATGTGTTAAGGGTCAGAGTATTAATTTAAAGAGGGAAGGCAGTGTGAAAAGAGTGTAATACTCAATAAAGTTGGAAACATGTTCTTTGTGTAGACATAACCTATATGATAAGGGTCTATTTACGCTTGGAAAATTAGGGTAATGTCTCTTCACACATACTGTAAAATAACTTTATTCATGAGAGATGTAGTCCAGAGTGAGTTCCAGGCAACAAAGGAAAAAATTCCAACTCAATTGGTCCTAAAGTATTAGGTTAGGATTTTTTGTTGTTGTTATTTCCGCAAAATAGAGGTTCCCAAACTCTTGATGAGCAAACATTTCCTGGGTACTGGATTATATGCAGAAAACCAGCACTCAAACAACAAGGAACAGTCCTAATGTGTTGCGTTTGTCTATTTCTCCTGAATATTTCCACCAGGCCAATTTCAAGCTATCAAGGATGTTACAATTGCCTTGCAAATTTCCTGTAGCTTGCCTAAACCTACAAGTTAGCTCCAGCACCTCATGAAGCAAGTCATTATACCTGGTGCTGTGAGATACAAAGCCCCTCTCCTGACCTCAGTAAGCCTATAACCTAGTGGAGACACAGGCCTACCCACTTGATCAATTGCTTTGGTTTTTCCCAAAAGCAATCTGTATCAGCCATGATATTTATTGTTATTTGGAGCCCATCAAGGTAAATACAATGAGTTTCCCAAAGGCTTAATTACCAAAGACTGATAGGCTGCCAATTTGTAATAATGCAGCTATAATATCATCTACTCTAAATGTTCCACCTAATTACATTTTCAAGAGCCACCCTCTAACAGAATTCTTGGGTAATTTTTTTTTCAGCATTAAGGCATTCGCGGCTAGACACAACTAGTCTTTCAAGATATTTAAAGATCATTAGCAGGAGAAAAAAAGTCCCCATTCCCAACAGAAATACTTTTGGTGGAACAAGATAAAATTCCTCCATTTGCTCTCAGATTTTGTATCATTTATGAACAAATCACCAATCAGGGAGAGGGCAGCAAATAGAGATGGGAGTACATTGCAGGAACACATGCTGATGTCATGTACAACAAGTACTGAAAATACTTCCCCGCTCCTTAGCAGAACACGTGAAATATATCTGTGGTAATACAGTTTGCTCAAAAGTGAAACTTGTAAAGAACCTGCAGAGATTTCCATCTCTGGTAATGGATGAAGCTTTCAAGGTTTAGGTTTGTTTTGCTAGCAGATTGTAGGAGAAAAGCAAGACTAAACGTAAGAATGGGGAGAGTCTTCCCTTAGTAGGTTTCATTAAGAAGGATCCCTTCTCTGATAACACCTTGTATGGATACGAGGGTCTAAACAAGGAGAGCGAGGGCATATCAAGTTCTGTGCAGTCCATTTTGAATTTGGCCACTATATTTTTCTTCTTTTGAGTTGTACTCAGCTTTCCTGTTGTGGCCACCATATCCTCTCTCTTTCTAGATCATCTTCTGCATCTGACCCACTGGGACTGGATTCTCTGGGGAGTCTAGAAGCCTGGGACTCTTGCTCCTATGCAACCTTCATACAGATGATAAGCAGACGTTTACTGACTTTTGTTCCTCACACTTTCACAGCTTCTGACTCCCTCTGAGAACTTCCCTGGCACCCTTCAGTATCTGCATGGGATAGTGGACAAATCCATGGGACTTTGTTACCAGGTCTATGTGCCTGGATTCAAGTCCCTTCTCCCACCCTTTCTCCATCTCCAATATCCCACACTCTATGTAACCTGGGGCAATTTCCTCAGCCTTCTGAAGCAGTTTTCCCATCTCTAAAATGGATACAGAGTTCTACTTAATAAATGTTGTTTACTGTTACCCATTTAATGAGTTCGTGAAGGTTTATGTAATCTCCCCAGCTAGGGGGAATCTGTCCCATTTCTTGTCTTCTGATGGACTCAGTAGGTATGCACCTCCTTGTTCTCGCTAAATCGGAACCTACTTGAGGTAGCGTGTATCCATCATATTCATACTCATTCATCACTGTCACTTTCGAGGGCCTAACAATGCCTAGCAGAGTGGCTTGCCTGCTGGAACCTCCTTAAGGACAGATAGCATGGCGGTCTTGCTCATCACCTCTGTGCTTCAGCACAATGCTAATAAAAGCTCCACATGCAAGAGATATTTTTTAGAGGAAGAACGGCCATGTAAGTAACAGCTTAATATACATGTTTTGTAAGAGATGATGCATAAATCAGTGGTAGCCAACTACAAGTTCTTGGGAGTTCTTGTTCACCATTGTTTGACTGGAGTTCACTGTGAACATGCTCAGTAAATGATTAGTGAGTGAATTATTCAATGAACCCATCGATCCATTGATGTAGTTTCTCCTATTGCACCTCGGAAGGCGACTTGCAGCCTAAAAATACAACTGGGTAGTTTGAGTAACATTTTGCTATTAGAACCAACGGGACAAATATCACAAACACAGATGAGTTTTCCCTAA
>JAPYYJ010001911.1:0-13540 GCA_028533885.1 Nasua narica | reverse complement strand
GTGTCCTTCTCGGATGTCTTTTTCCCTCCTTCTGTGTCTGCTTCTTGATCCATCCAGCACTTCAAGTGTCAAAACCAAGAAGTTTATTTTTATTTGTTAAATATTTGTTATATATTTGTATGTTATCTATGTTATTAATTTGTAATTGACAATGCAGATAATACACTTGTGTTTCTTTTAAAAGTAACCTTGTCTTTTTTGCCTTTTGACATGAATTTATGACCCTAGATGATAAAATTCCATCCCATTCAAGATCTTGGTACTCATCGGAGCTAATTATACAAATAAAAGTAACTCTAATAAAAATGCTCTAACTTTGGTCTTTTAAGACGACCAGAGCATGACAGTGGGCAGGTATCAGTCAACAGCTACTAATTTAGTACTTACTGGTTGCCTAAAGCTGCTAAGTACCGTGGAGGATACAGGTAACAGGGTCTCTGATTCCCCGGGCAGCATTGTGCGGGGGAGGGGGAGACCCCTGACTCCGCGGGAGTGGACCTCACAGTGGGGAAGTGAGCGTGCTCAGCAAAAGGGAAAACCAGCAGGCAAGTGGCAGGAGTCCCTTCTGCTGCCGCTGTTGGGTCACGTCAGGTAAACTCGGCCCACTTCACGTGTGGGTTGGGGTCTGAAGAAAGGGAAGGAAGCCGCTTCAGTCTCTCAGTATCCTGGCCGGCCGTCCTGGGGAAAGTGGCCAGGAGAATGACACCACGTCTGAATTTGGCTGGCTGCTGCACGGAATCTTCTCATTCATCCTCCTGGGTCTGTAGGGCTCTTTGACATCCTCCGTGCTGCACAGAAACCTGGCGGGGAATTTGTACAAGGGGTTGGGGCTGCAGCTGAGAGTGGAAGATGCCAGGTGACTGGGACATGGGGTTATTCCTTGGGGTCACAGAAGATGACACTGCCCCGCCATTGTCCTCCGCCTTCTTCTGCGGCAGTTATCCGTAGCAGCTGTCCCATCATGACACCAGAGACCTGGAAGGCTCTGTCTGAGTCGTTTAAGACCAGCGAAGTCGTTTCCCTCCGTCTCTTCTTTCTCTGTGATCATGTTTTGAGGGTCCCCCCCCCTCTTTCAGTTGAGCAGCCGTTGTCCCTGATTCAGTTTCCTTACTTTGGTTGTTGCTTCCTTGGGCGAAAGGCCGTAACACAGCGGACCCTCCTTCGCCGCTTCCCCAGCTTCTCCCCATCTGGGCTGGAGACTGAACGGTGTGTTTTTCTCATTCTTGTGCCCTCCTCAGAGCCGGCCATTTGTGAGCCAGCTGTTATGGGGAGACAGCAGCTGCCGGGCAAGGAAACTGAATGCCAGGCTCTTTCCTGAAGGGAGAATTCGAGCCGCTTCCCAACTTAGCCCTGGAGGTACATTGGGGTGTCCCGCTGGCCCTCCGCGTCAGTGGGCCTCGCAGCTGGGACGGCAGTAGTGCGAAACTCAGCCAAGCTCTGGTAGTTCTTTACTGAGACGTTGGACCATCACCAGTTTTACAACAGAGCGTGCACACCTTGGATCCTTGCTGCCCTGAGTGCAAGCCCTGAGCAGCGTAGTAAAACCCACTTTGTTTTCAAAGCCGCCTGGTACTACTTTTTAATTGTGGGAGTTAATGTCGTCTTGTACCAGTTCAATAGGATTGTTATGACAGTAGGCTGTGATTTTCTGCCTAACAGCAAGCATTGTAATTATTTGCTATATATATCTGAAGAATATTCTGTTTAAGCACAGATGTCATGTTATTTGGGATACTTTTAGAAGGAATGAAACTTTATTTATTGTAAAGCCAATTATAGCGGACCCTTGAATAACATGGGTTTGAACAGTATGGGCCCATTTATGCACAGATTTCTTTCAGTAAATACAAGACAGTTCTGTAATTGCTCATGATTTTCTTAACATTCTCTTTTCTCTTTATTATAAGAATACAGCGTATAATACATATATAAAATATGCATTAATTGCCTTATTTATGTTGTTGGTAAGCCTTCTGGTCAATAGGAGGCTATAGTAGTTAAGTTTTGGGGGAGTCAAAAAAGTTATATGTGGATTTTTGACTGTGGGGGGGGTCAGCACCCCTAACCTCCACATTGTCCAAAACTCAACTATTTCAGTCGGTATATCGTATCTTAACAAATATATTTGTTCCGCGTTGATGAAGATAAAGTAGGGTGAACTTTAATTGAGAGATTTGACTTGAGGAAGGCAGGGAAAGTAGAAAATATACAGACAAAAAATGAAATTTATATAAAGAATTTTTTTGGTTGGGTCTTTTACTGTTAACTTGGAGAGAGGTGTTTAATGTCCTTAGGTGGTTTGAAACCAAGTAGTTCAAATTTGGTCATTTTTGCTTTAAGATACAGTGGTTTCCTAGAACGTTTCTCAAAGGGTAGAAGGGGGGAAGTGAAAGGGAGTGCCTTATGATTTGACTTCCCACTTGGCATGAAGTTTTAAAAGGATGTTACATGAAGAGCAGGAAGGACATGACCAGATCTAATCTGACCGTACTTCTCCATAGCATTGTATGGTTGCGGGGAAAAAGAAAGTTTAGATGTTGGCTTTAGGAGTTGAGGTAATTGTGTCGGACTGGAGTGGATATACTTTGAAGAGCCCATTATTGTCCTTGTCTCGGCTCTCCTTTCAGTGTCCACGGCGGCTCATTGCTGGCACTTCTGTGATAGAATAAAGACTACCTGTACATATATTGTGTCTCATCATTTGGACAGACATGATTTCAGATCCAAGAAAATGAGGCCCAAGAGTCCCACCTTAAAAGAGTTTTAGTGTTTTCGCTATAACACACACACGTTCAAAAACAAATCAATACTTAGCCCGGTGGAATGCTAATAGGTGAAAGCTGTTTAGAATAAGAATTTATGTTTACACTTAAGTATGTGAACTGTAAACTGTTCCATTTTGGACTCTGGAATATGTTTTATGGCTTAATTAACCTTTTTCTCCCCCCCTCCTCCTGTAGAACTGGCTAGATCCTGCAAAAGAAATAAAGAGACAACTGCGAAGTGAGTATTTAAATAATCCTACTTCTAAATTCGTCTTTACATCGATTTCTGTCTTTAATGAAATTCATAGGAATGTTGACTGGAATACTAGTGATGTGTGCATTTATATCGAAAGGAAGCTAAGGATACTAACAACATTTTTGTAGAATCGTGACTTTATTTTATACGTCACTTAATGACTGTTGTGTTCAGGAGGTTCTAGACTCCTAGTGCTAAATATTCCCTCACAGCATCTACCACTGTGAAGTAATATCTGACCTTTCCTCTGGGAAAAGAATGAGGAGCTGCTTTCTGTAACTTTCACTGTTGATGTAAATTCTACTCCAGGCAATGAATTACGATGGCTTTGTCACTTTTGTTTTGGAAGTGTGTAATAAGTTTAATTAATAGGCTTGTCTCTGGCCCCAGAGGCGGAGACACACAGCTCCTTGACTACTGGAGTGCAGACTCCAGGGTAGGAAAGCCTGGAGCACCATCTCCTCAGTCCTCTGTGCCGACCGTCTTCTCTACTCCTTTGGTCCACTGTCCAGGGCCACCCTGTGTGCTCTTCGCGTCTGCGTTTCTAGTCCGTCCTGCCGCATTTCCCATTTGCTCTCGTGGGGGACCTCCCAAGTGACCTGAGCTGTGTCCCCTCAGCAGCCATGGCTTCTCCAGTGGTTCTGCCTCTGCAGGTGGCCTTGCCCGTGGCTGGCTTTAGGATATCTGTGCCAGGAACGTCATTGCTCCAGAAAACTCTCTGCTAGGGATCTGGGTACTTATTACTTCAGGGTGAGTGAATGACCAAACAGAAAAGGTAAGGAGCCATGAAAAGCTGAAATTTTTAGACGGGAGAACACAGTTCTCACCAGCGTTTCTGGCCTGTGGGCCCTGGAGCTGTCCCAGGAGAAGCCATTTCCCTGAGTGGCAGCCGCCTGCTTGACACCCTTTGTGCCCTACTTATTTATTATTCCCCACGTCAGCACACTGGAACGAATCTGTACGCTTCCCTTCTGTCACTTACTGTCTACCTTCTGTCTCGTGTTAGGTCCTCCGTGGTTGTTTTCGTCATTTCTTTTTCTTTCTCCCTGAAACCATTAATCTTTTTGGTGGTTTTCCTATCATTTCTTCTCTGCCCCCTTTTAAAATTCTGAGCATTTTACCTTATTTTCCCATTTTTTCTCCTTGTAGACTCCTCTTTCTTTTCCTTTTTTAAGAAAATATCTTTGCATAGAATGACTTTCCTGATTCGCCCAGGACAGGTGTTTCTCAGGATGTAGGACTTCTAGTGCTGGAACACCAACAATCCGGAGCAGACTGGATGGTCGGTCACCCTGACTGTTACTACCTCTGGCTTTCCAGCCGCCCGTCCCGCCTCCCTCTTCCCCCTTGCATTTATTATCTTGGTGTTTTGTCCATTTATGCTTGGCTCATCATGGAAAAGGGGAAAGGAAAGAAAAGGAGTAATTAGACACATAAGCATTATGCTGACATTATGGGAGAAAGGAGCGCCTTGGAATGTTTCCTCTGTCTTTTGTACAGTTCTGTGCTCTTCAGAGTACGTGAATTCAAAAAGGTACAGATGCTTGGTTCTTTGACTTTATCTGAAACCAGACCTGCCAAGTAAGTGACCCACATCATAGCAAGAACAGGATAACCTCTGAAACGTGATTCATGTTCCGTTGACTTGTTTCCTATGGTCTTGTTTTGGTGTTTCTTTGGTTATGTTTCTGTGCCACTCATTTGAGAGTCATGGAGAGTCCTCATTTTTGGAAGGTAAGACTCTTGCTGATTATGAATCATGGTCTTGTGTTTTGATTATTTGTAAAGTTTTTTTTAGAGTTATTTCAGGACTTTTGCCCTTGTGGTTTGGCAAGAGGAGTAACAGTAACAAATAGCATTTGGCTTTTTCGGGCAGTTAGAGCTAGTTCTCTAAATGGAATCTTGTGCTGTTCCGATGGGGAAAGGAGGCTGAGGAGATTGTTTTAGCTGTTGCCTTTACCTCTTCCTTTCTGCTCGTGTTAAAGTGAACTGAAGAACTGTTAGCTTTATCTTCACCCAGCTGCTGCTATACTTTGGTTGTTCCTTTTCAGTTAATAGGTAGTTAGCAAAGGTAAACGTCCATCTTTTTTCAGTGACTTTTGAAAACTGACAGCCTCTTCGTTCCTATTTAAAATTTGCCTTAAAATCTTCCTCCGATGTACACGAATAGGACCGGCATGGGATTACTATATAAATGGTCCGTAGCTAGACAGACTATTCATACATCGCTAGGAAATTTTGTGGCCATATTTAATTCACAGTTTTGCGTTATTAGTGCTAAAATATAAGTGTTCTATTAGAAACTTCTCCCTGCAGTCCTATCCAGGCAAGCATGTGCTTGTGGTAATACCTGGAAAACCGAAAATAAGGATCCATTAAGAACTGGTAGTCCTGTGTTGACTTTGCTTCGTTAGGGGTTAGCTTTCACCAGGAAGAGCGCATATTCCTACCCAGCATGCGCTGTAGGACCGGGAAGCGTCGCTCTTCGGGAAAGTCCTCTATCCCATTATGGTATTTTAAAGGTGTGACACCGAACGGAAATGCAGGATTGGCTTTATCAGTGGAATAGCGATGTCGCGAACCTAAGGGCAGTACAAGTGCCTGTGTGTTCCCAGTAGCCATTCCGTGAGTATTTGTTGACTTTTGAGTGAGAGAAGTGTTAATGTGCTGATGGTGAGCAGAGAACAAAAAGACACGTTGGAAAAGAGAATGGGATTCAGTACAATTTTCTTCGAGTCCACAAAGTAAAGCAAGCATGAGGCCTTCAAAAATGGATAGAATGAAATAACATTGCACAGGCTTTTGTTGATTTTTGGAAATACTGTGAACTTGGAGCACAGCCCTAGGTTCTGGCCAGTGGAATTATTTGGATTCCTTTAGGAAAATAATACCTGCCCTCTGCCCAGAGTTGTGTTTTTCTTTCTTTTCCTATTTTTAAAGCCATCCAAAGCATGACCTATCAACCATTAATTAAATGTTAGTGGACAGAGAGCTATGTTTCATTTTGACTAAGTCATTTCTGACATGGTTGTTTGCTGTATTCGTTCCTTGTGGCACAATACAGCCAAACGTGTGTTACATCTGATGAGTATACTTACACCCGCTCCATAAAACCTGGGAATAATTCTGTTGTAAAGTATTGTGATGTTTTACTATTCTTTCTCTTCTTTGGGATTTCTTTTAACACTTTCTTCAGCTCGCCCATTAATTATTTCTTGAATAGCTATAGTGATCAATTAATACCTCCCTTTTCCCAACAATGTACAAATCTTAAAATACTTTCTTTTTAAACAGTAGAGAATATTTGGCATGTAGAGATATTGTGGTTAAAACAAATCTTAAAACGATTGCCTGGACGTTATAGTAAAATTTTTGTATAATATGTCACTGTATAAAATATTTGAAGTATTAGTAAATATTTATTTTAAAAAAGTGAATCTGGGGTCCCTGTGTGGGGCAGTCTGTTTAGCATCCTATTCTTGATTTCAGCTCAGGTAATGATCTCAGGGTCTTGAGATTGAGCCCTCTTTTGGGCCCTGAGCTCAGTGGGCAGTCTGCTGGAGTTTCTTTCTCTCTCTCTCTCTCTCTCTCTTTCTGCCCCTCTCCACACTCTCTCTCAAATAAATAAAACTTTGGAAAACAAAAGTGAATCTGCTGTCTAATAGTGGGTTATTTATGTAATTTTTATTTTTCATTGTTTTTGTAAATAGTTTTCTTAATACTAAAAAATGAAATTCTCCAAACTGATTCATAGTAGGACTGGTGTGTACTGTTTGAATATTAGCCTTTAATTTTTATCAAAATAAGTGGTCATTCTGTTGGTTGAATAAATAACCATATTTAATAATTACAGATCTTCCTTGGCTGTTCACCTTTAATGTGAAGTTTTATCCTCCTGATCCTTCTCAGTTGACTGAAGATCTCACCAGGTACTTTATCCTTATATTTTAAAACAGATCTCTACTTACTTACAGTTCTCATTTATGTTTGTGCCATGGGAGAATAATGGTAATTTCAGGATTAAAACCAAGATATTTTTGCGTAAGTTCAATTCTAGAAGTTTCCTTGGAAATGAGTGTACCCCAAAATAGCTGGAAATGTTGCCCGTTTGAAAAATTTTATTCACTTTTCTTTAATTTCTCCATTTACAGTTGCGTAATGAAATATTAAAAAATTATATCGCTGGCAACTTTGTTTATGTTATACTTTTAAAAATCATTGACATTTAATATTTCAGGTTAATACTAAAATGGTTTTTATTATATAACCCTTGTGTACCGGTGTACTAGTCTTGTATCAATCACGAAGGTGCTAGAAGGGTAGAAAAAGGAAATTATTTTGAAAAGCCCATTTTGGGGGGAGCGTCTCCTACCTCGACGGGGAAAAAAGACTAATAAGGTAGGTTTTCCTAGTAGCTGTTTGATTTCCATCTCCTTTGAGATTGGGCTATACAAACAGATGCTTAAGTTGCAAATTAAAGATTCAGTTGAGGAGCGGGAGGGCATTTACTGATTCTGAGAGTGACTGATATTGAATATTAACCAAGGAACATTCGAATCCCCAAGAGCCTTGACCTCTTAGCCCTATTCAGCGTGGTTACCAGAGATGGGACTTATTGGCTTTGGTAAGAATAGGTGCATAGATTACATGGCCAAGGAAAACTGTTCAGAATACACTTTTAGAAAGCCACAGGGTCTTACTGAAAAACTCTGCTCTGGATTCCTGTGGTTCCTGTGCCCTCGATGCTTTCTGCTAGTCCACTTTTGTGGTCAGACATCAGGTCCTGTCAGTGCTTCGGGGCGCGTGATACCCGCATGAAAGAAGAATGGTGGAGATTCCTTTCCAGGCCTGAAAAAATGACTGGTCTCCCCCCCACCCCCATCCCCCGCCCACTCCTGCTTGTTGCCAGATAGGGGTTTTCGGATACTAAGTAAGTGGTGATCAGATTAGCTTCACGAGTAAATAGTAAACCGTAGCCTTCGGAACTGCTCAGTGAGCTGCTTGGGAGCGTCAAACTGGACGGGCTGCTGTGCTCTGGAGACACAGCCGCACCACAGGAGGCCTCTGAGCGCTGCACCCGGGCTTTGAGACGCGGCTCCCTCGGCTGTGACACACGCTGCTTCTTACGGTCCTTTGTCTGGGAGATGGTAATCCTCCGGTGACTGCAGTTTATGGGCATCAGAAGTGCTTGCGTTTTTCTTTGAAATGGGGCTTGAAGAGTCTCACTGTGTGTGGTGGGAGAAATGAGATCACTTGGTGAGGCAATAACCAAGGCCTCGGCAGGCAGCCTGAGAGACCGGCCGCCTGCCTGGAGCCCAGGTGGCAGGACTGAATCTTCCCCGGGCTCGGGTGCAAATGTAGAAGCTGAGGTGGCTTTGGAGGCGTCTAGGAACACTGTTCAGAATAACATTTGAAGGATTCCGGGTCCTGCTCTGTGAAGACGATGGAGCTGGGAAGTTCAGGAAGCCGTTGGAGTTCTTGTTGGAAGATTCTGGGCCTTTGACTTCGTCTTTGAAAACAGGAAAGGACCAGTGTGAAAAGTCGAGACTATTACCTAAAAAGGAGAAAGAGATCTTAGAAATAGATGGAATCTTTGTGTTGAGGTCTTCAAAGTGCCATAGAATGTGGAGAACGAGCCCTGTTCTTGATTGACTTCAAGAATCGAAGGATACCCTGGAATCCTAGTTTGAAATTGAGATTTCTAGAGTTAATGCAGTTGTGCCCGTGGTGCTTCAGTGATCAAGGGAATACAGTCCCCTTAGAAAGAGAGCTCCTGCAGTGCATAAAAATCCTCACACTGCAGTGACAGTGAGGGGACTTCCACTGTCTCAGAAGACCACTGAGCACTCATTGCACGGCAAGTACTTGGCTACCCGTGGCAGTAGGCCGATGATAGACCGGGTCTCCGTCCCGCCTGACAGTGGACTGGGCGGCCATCTAGGTGTAACTGATCCCGGTGATGGCTGACTGCAGCGATGATTGTGCAGCGTGACCCAACAGCCGTGGGGCTGGCGCGCGTGTGGCAGAGCGCAGGAGGGGACCGGGCTGAGACACCAGCTGGGCAAAGAGAAAGGAAGAAAAGGTGGCCGGCCGCTCATAGGAATGACGATCTCTAAAAGACCTTCAAGGACATGGGGCCGTTCAGTTTGGAGGGGTCGATGGTAATCTTATTAGCAAGTAGTTAAATTCAAGAGAATTCAAGTTCTAAAATGTCAGCAAAGGAGTTGGTAGTGCCCCGCCCATTTCCTCATAGAATATAAATAACGTGGCTCTACTGTCATTTAGTGGAAAATAGAATGTTTTACAACTGTGTGGTAAAACCACTTGGGACATAGAATAATAACCATTCTTATAATTTACCGTTATAATTATAAAGATTATTATTATGGCTATTAGGTATTGATTCCTAGGTAACGTGCAGTGCATTTTATTTATATTATCTAAGTTTTATCCTCACCTTCAAAGGGGGGGTAGAATTCTCATCTTACAGGTGGGGCTTTAGCCTCAGGCAAGTAAATGAGCTTGTTCAAGGTCGCGTAGGGTCAGCTGGGCCTGGCCCCGAGCTCATGCTTTTTCTGTCGAAAACTGAACTAGCTGCCGCTTTAGATGGAGTAAACAGGCGGTAAGGGCTTTAAAGTAAAGACTGATTTAGAATCGTTGTTCAATTTTCTTTTCCAAGAAAAGAAATTAGAACAAGAAGGCTAGGATGAATAAAGGGTGGGTGACCTTAGCTCTTCTTACAAATGCTTAAGAACTGCAGCTGTTTTTAAAATTTCATTTTGAGGGACCTGCAAATTTTGATTAGAGTTTTAAATCAAAGGAGAGCGGTCTAAGTGATGAGAATTTTTACCTTCAGTCACAGAACTCTTTATTGTAATCATAGTAACTCTGTGTCTGGAATAGCAGTTCAAAATTCCCCTTTTATTGCTTAATCCATGAGACTCACCTGCTGTGGATAAGCTCAGGGTTATGGCCCAAGTTATATACCCACAGGTTATAGCCCAAGGAGCTGGGCAGACTTCCTATTCCAGAAGACAGTTTTTGCTGTGGGTATAAAGAGTTGCCTATATTGTCTGTTTGTTTTCAGAGGCATAGGAAAACTCAAGGATTCTTGGCGCCGCAGTGCTAACTGATGTCCTTCCCCTCCCTTTTTCGCCCTTGCTCCTCAATAGATACTTCTTGTGCCTTCAGCTCCGGCAGGACATTGCCTCTGGCCGCCTGCCTTGCTCTTTTGTGACGCACGCCCTCCTGGGATCTTACACGCTGCAGGCTGAACTTGGGGACTATGATCCAGAAGAACATGGCAGTAGTGACCTCAGTGACTTCCAGTTTGCCCCCACACAGACGAAGGAGCTGGAAGAGAAGGTGGCAGAGCTGCATAAAACCCACAGGTCTGGTGACGCGCTTCCCGGAGAGAGAACAGCCACGGGAGATTTAACGTTTCCCTTCTCACACTTGCTAGACCTATGAGCCTGGTTTACAGGGTTAGCCAGCTTTTCCTTCTGGAACCTCCCTTAGTACTAATCCAGACAGCCTGTAGCCCTTGCCTTTCACTGTGGTCAGGACTCTCCTGTGAAGAACAGTGCTCATGGTCCTCAGTGTTGTCGTGTATTGGAAACAGTACTCCTCTCTCCCATGCGCAGCAGACACACTCACATATGTGTTTGGCGTTTACTATGTATTCTGCCTTTTGTTTTTATTCTCCGATGTGCTAAGGCTGGAGAGATGGTGAGGATTCGGGGTTTGGATCAGAAATGTGGGTGGTGATGGACCTCCAAGCAGTAACTGAAATACACGGGTGTTTCCTCTATCCACGAAAGATGACCTTTGCTTTAGCGGTTAGGCTTAACTTACTTACGTAATACCATAGTGAATATACCACAGTACATTTCAAGAACTTTTATATCTTTGTGAAAATGTGTTTTTTAGCACAAGTTTTCAAAAACTCTCACTACAAAATTATAGTTTATCCCATGTTGCAGGGTTGAAATTTTGTAAAAAAATTGACAAAAATGCCCAGAAAGGAACTTTCAGAAATTAGAAATTTTTAAACAGACCACATTCATTGATTTTTCTGTTTTAAGAAAAACAAACAGTATTTCTTATATTATTAACTTTATTCCCATTCTACTCAATAGGTATTTACTGGATAACTCAGATTTGAAATAGCAGGTCCTGAAATGCCTTGGTGAATCTGGAGTCCTTGCTCTGTGGGAGCTGAAAATTTGTGGAATTGTGAATAGAAACAGGGATGGAAATAATTTTAGTATAGGCAGGATGTGATACGTGTTAATTACTGTAGGTGTAACATCAAATATAAGTACTTGGGTTCTGTATTATGAGCAATCCTCGTGAAATAAAATGAAGGAGTAGGAAGCAAGAATTTGCCTATTTCAGAAAGATGAGATCACTATTTTATTCTCAAGTAACTTATGTTGCACCCATTTCTCCAGTGGGGAAAAAACTAAAAGCATTTTTCTGAGATAATCTAAATCTCTACCCTTGCCCTTTTTATCTTATGAGAAAAAATGCCTGAGGTTTAGAGGTAAGCCTTCTTACCCGTTTCCTACTTGTCCGAAGATTTTGTGGGGTTGCTTCTCCCCTCCCAGACTCTCCAAGCTCATGCACTCCTTTCCCATTTTGGCCACATTTGCCTTGCATCTGCCAATAAGATAATATTCTTTCTTTTGATTCTCAGGGGCTTATCTCCAGCACAAGCTGATTCTCAGTTCTTAGAAAATGCAAAGAGACTGTCCATGTATGGTGTCGACCTGCATCATGCCAAGGTACTGTCCGTGTCCTGGGAAGTGGCATCTTTCCCGTCTGTTCACTGAAGTTCTGAGAGGACTCCAGTTTCAGAGGGGCTGTGCTCACTTTTAGGAAAAGGCTATTCACTCTCACCCAAGGGTGTCTATAATATTTCTTCAGTGATGAACGGTGGAGTTTATGCTTGTGGGAAGGACCACTGATTTGTGCCCTACTTTTTTTCTCAGTGTTTTCAGTGAATTCCCTCTCATACGTACTCATCGTCAGACTGCCCTGTCAGCCATCTTTACCCCTTGTCCTGGCTTATTCTGTATCCCAGCTTTTGCTGTGTCCAGTGCTGCCTCTCTCCCAGCCGCTGCCACCCCCCTTTCCTCTATGTGGGAGAGAAGAACAGTTCTGGCAACCATGAAAGGGCAAAAGCAGTATGGATGGAGCCATTTTGGAAAAAAAACTTGGGCTTGTGAAGGAGCCTGAGGATTGGGCTCTTCTCTGCAGGTCTGTTTTGGTACTTCTTGTCAGACAGAGGAGACTGGACCAGGCTCCCGGGGGAGGTAGCATCTGCGACCTAACTTGAGAGGTGGGAAGAGGATGGAATGGTGGCCTAGGTGGTAGGAGAAGGGGACTGGGTTGCGAAGATGCCACTAATAAGCATCACATGCTTCATGACCCTACTCCGGATGATCATAGAGTGGGGAGAGCCCAGGAGGAGAGCAGGAGGTAAGATGGAAGGTGGATTTGGTTTTGAAAAATGTGTCCAGAGTCAGCTTGCGGGAGGAACCAGTGGTTGCCTGTTTTTAAAAGACCCTGCCAATCCCTACACGTAGCCAAAGAATCTCTGATTGTGTGACTGGAGACATCTCTTGGAAAGTCTCCCACCCAAAGACCTCCTCCCTCCCTGGGCCTCGGAGTAATCATTCCTGCTCTTGTGTTGTTAGTACTTCGTGTTTGCAAAGCGCTTTTCCCCTCAGTGGCTTCCTTTATTCTTTAACTGTTTTTCCTGGTTACAAAAGTAATACATGGACATTACAGAAAAAAGAAGCAAACAAGGGGAGAAAAACCCAGTGAAATCTCTTTATGCAGAAATAAGCACTGTTGCTATTTTGATACATTTTCTTGTTTTCTTTAAAAAAAAAAACTGAGCACTTGAACTCTGAGGCATTTTTTTCAATGGGCTCACACTACAGGTATCATTTTGTGAGGGCTTTGCTTTTTATTGCTTGGTTGGGTGCTTTTTGCTTGCTCTGTTAAAAGATTTTTCCATGTCAGTAAATAGTCTCTGGCATCATCATTTTGTTTTAAATATTTTTATTTATTTATTTGACAGAGAAAGACACAGTGAGAGAGGGAACACAAGCAGGGGGAGTGGGAGAGGGAGAAGCAGGCTTTCCGCCGAGCAGGGAGCCCGATGCGGGACTCAATTCCAGGACCCTGGGATCATGACCTGAGCCGAAGGCAGACGCTTAACGGCTGAGCCACCCAGGCGTCCCAGACATCATTTTTAACTGCTAGATGGTAGATGCCTTTAATTCTTAAAAGTACTTCCACATACACCACCTCATTTATGTGAGTGTTTTTTTATTTTACAACTGCATAACAGTGCAGAGAACAAATTGCTTAAGCTGCATATTGTTAACCGTTCCCATATTTGCCTGATACTTTCTGATAAATTCTAGGGGGTAAAATGGGGCTTCCTACCACTCGTGTGTCTTCTAACTCCTTTCTGTGATGGAGACAAGCGGGATTAGCCGAGGGA
>JAPYYJ010001910.1:0-13542 GCA_028533885.1 Nasua narica | reverse complement strand
GACCCCAACCTAAGACTGTATAAGGGAAGCTCCCGGTGTTCTGTATTTTAGTTTATCTTCCGAGGGCCAGACCCCCTGGGAAAGCTGTTGGAGAAGAAGCAGTTTATTAAACTCCCAGAACTATTGATATTAATGGTGAAACCTGGCAGTTGTTGACCATATGGTTCCCCCCAGGCCCGGTTCTCAGTTATATCTAAGAAATCCCGTCATCTTTCTGTCGTCTGCAGTGTTAGAAAGCAGGGCGCCCCTTCCGGTAGAGGCCCAGCACACCCAGCATGGAAGGTGCTGTGAGCGCAGGCCGACCTTCTTCATCATCTGTCTGGGCCCGGGTAGCCATACAGGCCAGAAGTGCAGGAAGGACCCGAAGGGGCTGCTTGTATCTCTGCCAACCGCAGATCTGAGACAGCAGCCTGGGATGCCTGATGCTGAGATCACATTAATGACGATTTCCTGGGGTCTCTTCCTGGGTGTGGTCCTGGGATGTGACACATGCTGGTGGCCCGGGCAACTTCCCTGGCTGTGCCCCTGTGGGCTGTCTGAGTGGTCACTGGGAACACATGGTGATCCTAGACCCATATTTGGAGTGGTCTGAGCACTTGGTGTTGTGACCTTAATTTTTCAGATTTAGTTTAATTTAATCAGAAAAGAAATTTATTTAAGGATGCCAGGTGGCTCTTGGAATCTCCAGAAGACAGGAGAACCTGTCTCAGAAGGGAACGGCCTCAAAGTCCAGTGCCCCCCTGCTTCAGTGGGGCGTGCTATGGCTGCCACATCCTGCTGTAATGAACACTCGTGGGGTGCCAGGAACAGCAAATATCGAACTTATTTGAGCGCTCATTGCCTTCTGGCTTCATAAGATGTTCCAAGTTCACCTTGAATTTTTTTCTCTCCCAGTCCTGGAATCAACCACTCCTTAAAGGAGCTCTGATTCATTTTATTGGGGAATGATGTTTAGAAGCCAAAGTCTGCTTAGTGTTCTCATTGCCACTGGAGTGTCACTGCCTAGGAGATGTCTTAGCTTGTCAAAAGAACTCAGGAGCTAACCTGAAGGAGCTCTAAAAAACCAAGCTAGAACAATTTGAGCAACAAAATAAATAATGCTAGTATTCGACCATAACCCATAGAAAAATGTGACTGTCCATAAGCCCCTACTGCTGTAAGTAAATAACTGAAGGAATAAATAGAGGAGAAGGGACATCTCTTACTTATGAAGTTCCTACTAATAAATGTAGATAGAAAGACAGGAATTGAAAATCACTATTAGGCAAAATTCTCAGTACAAACTGTTGTAGACAGGACCCACTAACGGATGCTGAAAGTTTGAGGAGATGCAGGACATTTGCATACTCTCAAAGTATTTCCCCCCAAATATTTGTCAATAACAGAGTGAAAGTTAGTAACTCTGCAATGAAGAAACACCTTCTTAACCAAGTGAACGAGGTTAACATCACTAGTAACAGCCCTATGATAGGACACACTGAGAGCAAGCCCTCCTGGGGTATTCTGGCCCCAAATCCATTACTTCCTCCCAATCATGAGAAAACCTCCCACAAAGGATCAAAACATTTAACAAAATAAACCATTCATACTCTTCAAAATGTTAAGGTCATGAACTACACGGCAGGATTGAAACTCGCACATATTGGAGGACAAGAGGAAGAAATAAGCACTCAGTGCAATGCTGGCTCCAAGAAAAAAGACATAAGTGGAAAAAGTAGTGAAACTCTTGATAAGGTCTGGAGTTCAGTTGATAGTATTCCCGGTTTTGATCATCCTGCTGTGGTCACACAAGATATTGACATCTGTGGCACATGAGAGAGGGGTGTATTGTTTTTGCAACCATTCTGGAAATCTAAAGTTAATACAAATAGAAAGTTAATAAAAAAAGAAGGACGAATTAAAAAAAAACACACAATAAACCCAATATCTTTTCTCCCTTTAGGGATCTTGGTTAGTTGTACATCCTTGGGCAAGATACTTAACAGTGACTCGGTCTCCTCGTCTATAAAATAGGGATAGTAGTAGTATCCAACTCACTGGGTTGTTTGGAAAGTTAACTTGAGGGCAGGGATCAGATAAATATCCGTAAGTGGGGAGTAAAAGAAAATAACATGCCACAGTGTTAACCACAGTTGCATGTGGGTCATGGGATTAAGGGAAGGTTGGTTTTCTTGACTTTTGTGCCCTTGTAATAGTCTCTTTAGTGAGGATGCATAACCATGACAATGAAATTTTTTGACAAACACGTGGATATCTCTGAGGTCCTGCCCCAGTTGACTTCCTAGGGGCACCATGGTGGTAGAGCAAGGACAATGGAACTTGAAAGAACTGAGCTGAGTCTGCCTGCCTGAGGGGTGGTGCCCAGGGAAGGTGCTTCCCTCAGAGCCACCCCCCACCCACAGAGAGGGAGGGGGTGGGGTCAGCAGACAGAAGAGAGCCCTGTGCTGCCTGATCGCCTGCCTCAAGGGACACCCAGTTCCCCCGGGACATTGAGGCTGTGGGCACAAGGAAAGGAAAGAACAGAATGGCTGAGTGAAGATGCCACCCAGCAGAAGCTCACAGCAAAAGGCTGTACCCATCCTGAGAAATACTCCCTCCTTCAAAGAACTTCAGTTCTACTCACTGTGTTTGATTTGGTGACTATAATTTATGGAGATGTGCTTTCTTGTTGAATGATTTCTGTTGCTTTTTTTCCATTTCTTAAACTTCTTGCCCAAACATGGTGGCCAAGTGCATGATCCTGTGGGCCAGGTGAGCTCCAGGAGAGAAGTCTGGAAGGGGCCCCTGCATTGACTGGGCTGTTGGATCACACGGGCTCCGAGGTTCTTTCCAACTGTAATTCCTTATGTAGTGGAAGCCTGAGGACCCTGCATAGCATAAAGGATAAAGATATCTGGAAGGAAGTCTGAGTCAAAAATCTGTGATGATTTTTCTTCTGTGCACCCTTCATGATTATGATGGTCCTTGAGCTACGGGGGCCTCGGAATGAAGGCCGAGGGGCCCAACTGTTGTCCGGCCTCAGATGTCCTAGAGTGTCCTAAAAGCTTCTGGATGGCTTTTTCTGTCTCTGGAACATGATTCCCTTTGAAAATGCTTTCTAATTCTTTTACAACATTCCTTTCTCCTCCCCGGAGCTCTATGGAATTAAAATGCAAGCCAGTTAAATGCCATTTAAGACCATAGAGCATGGAGACAACAAAGCTTTGAGGGTACATGTTGCCCATGAATCACCACTCTGAAGCCTGGTTGACCTTGTAGGGAGAGACATGCCATTTCGATGTGGGTTCACATTGCTGTGTGATCCACATTTCTCCCCCTACTTTGAAGGGCCCCATGAAATTGGTTTATTGTTCTCTGGTGAGCCCTGTACTATGTCAGAAGAGAGATCTAAGTGGACGTGTTAGCCTTCAAAGTGCATATGGTGGGTGTTTTCACAATGTGACTGGGTACGATTGTCACGCTACCAAGTTAGAAGAGCATTTTTTTTAGAGCTCAGCTCTGTGAAGAGTGCACTCAGATTCCTATGGTCTGGAATGGGATCAAGTCCTGCTTCCATGAAGTGAAGAACTTCTACCAACAAGCTTGGTTATTGGTGCCAGGTATAGAAGCCCAAACATTTATCCAGGTGTTCAAGATCTTCCTGAGTAATTTCCTATTTCTTTCTCATCTTTGATCCCCCCCAGTGGTGTTCAAAGACTAAATGACCCTCACCCACTGTTCTCTGAATATGTCTTGGCATTCACTAATCCATCCCTCCATTTGCTCATTCCTTTATCCAGTAGACATTTACCCAGTACCTACCATTGCTATGAACAAGACTGTCATAGTGCCAGATTTCGATATACTTATGTTTCTAACACTTTTTTTTTTAAAGATTTTATTTATTTATTAGAGAGAGAGAGAGACTGAGAATGAGAGGGGAGAAGAAGGTCAGAGGGAGAAGCAGACCTCCCGCAGAGCCGGGAGTCCGATATGGGACTCGATCCTGGGACTCCGGGATCATGACCTGAGCGGAAGGCAGTCGCTTAACCAACTGAGCCACCCAGGCGCCCTCTAACACTTTTTTTTAATGCAGTGTCCAAACTATGTCTAAGCTTGAGTGTTCTCCTTGCTTCTGAAGACCAATTCAAATTGAATCTCTTTGTGAGGTTTTTCTGGTTCCTTCACTCTAAAAGTATGGCTATGCATTCCAACCAACTCTCAACCTCGATTGTGCATTTCTCTGGTAATTCACACCTACACCTTCTGTCTTCTCAAACCTCTGCCTATCAGCTAACAACCTCATCTTGTACATCCCAGAGAAAACGGAAGCAAGGAGAGAATAATCTCCTTTTCCACTAGCAAATCTGTCAAAGAATCGGCATTTGTATAATGCCACCTACTTCCATAGAAGGCTCGCCATCCCATTCCCACTCATCTGCTTAAGGGGTCTGCTGTGGCAGTTACTCCTCTTTGCTCCCCAAAAGTGAAGTTTGCCTATCTACTAAATGATTACCTTGAGCACTCCACTATGCCGCATGCAATAACTTCCAGCAGAAAATAAAACAACCCTCTCTGCCTCCACCATGTCCTCCTCAACTACAGTCCCATTTCTCTGCTCGCCTCTGGAGCAATAATGCCCAGCAATGTGAATCTCTGCTCATGTGTCCTTGCACCTCCCACATTCTAGTAACACGCTGCTGTCAGGCTGCAAGGTTCCGCTCACTGCCCTCAACGGGTGGAACTTCTTCTGCCCTTCTTGTCCAATCCACAGTTGGCTCCCAGTCCTCCCTTGACCCCCCCTGCAGTGTTTGACACAGTTTATCAATGGTTCCTCCTTGTCATTCTTCTCCCTTGGCTTCTTGGACACCATGATCACCTGCCTTTCCTCCTCTCTCCTTGGTTGCCTTTTCTAAGGGTCTTGGGTGGCTCCTGGGCTCCGCCATGATTTTTCTGCTTTGTGGTGTCCCCACCCAGTTCTCTGCACTGTCCTGGGCTTGTCGAGTCCTGTGGCTCAGAACACCATTTATATTCTACTGACCAAGTAGAATCTCTGGTCCCAAGTCTGCCTTCCACTACGCCCACCATAACAGATGGAGAATCATCTATTTAATACCTCCCTCAACATATTCACTTGAATGCTTAATAGATGTCTCAAACTTTGTGTATTCCAAACGGAGCTGGTGATGGACCTATCCCACACATACGTTTCTCAGTTTTCCCTTTCACAGTAAATGATACCATCATGCACCGGATTTTTCAACACCCAAACCCAAGACTTATCCTCAGTTCTGTTCTTTTTCTTTTTTTTAAATGTTTCTTTTTTAAAGATTTTATTTATTTATTTGAGAGAGTGAGAGAGCATGAGCAGGGGGAGGATGCACCACATCAGGGAGAGGGAGAAGCAGACTGCCCACTGAGCAGGGATCCCAACACAGGACTTGATCCCTGGACTCCAGGATCATGACCTGAGCCAAAGGTGGACACTTAACTGACTGAGCCATCCAGGTCCCGCTCTCTGCTCTTTTTCTAATTGTCTCCATGCAGTCAATGGATGCAAGTCCTGTCTGCCTTGCTTTCTAAAGAGAGTTAGCATATTTGACCACTCTGCTCTGAGCCCCTGCTTTTGCATACCAAGATTTCTACAACCTTTCTCCCTGTTCTCCTGGCTCCCAGTGACCTTCCATCAGTCAGTTCCCCAGAGTGGTGTTTGAACAATCTAAATCCGGGTATGTGATGAAGCCCCTCAAAACCCACAATGACTTCTCAATCTGTCCAGGATTTAATCAGATTCTTACCCTCTCTTCTCATCACACAAGCTTCTTTGCAGTTCCTCAAACCAACCAGGCTCGATCTGGTCTCTCAGGGCATTTACATGTCTAGTTCTCTCTACATAGAGCTTTCTTCCTACAGATATGCACTCACTCTCTTTATTGAGGTCCTGTCTTCTGGGTCACCTTTTATAGGGCTTCCCTAAATACCTGTCCAAAATAGTACTCTCTCCAAAAACACCCCCAATGCAATCTATCCCCTTACCTTTCTTCAGTTTTCTTCACTGCACGGTGCCTATCATTAGATAATATATTTGCTTGTTTGTTGCCTGTCTCCTGCCCTGGAAAGTACATTCCATGAAGTCAGGGATTTTGTCTTGTTCATCCCTGTATTCCTTGTACCTAGAATGGGGTCTGGCACATAGTAGGTCTTCAATACACTTGTTGAAGAATCTGTAGATGTTTCAGGCTTAAGTGATCTCTTTTTTTTCCTAAAGAGCTGCTGTATTTTTCAATCTGGACTCATTCGACAAGAATTGCTGCCTTATATTATATCATACCCTTCTGTCTTTGGGCAGAGAGTTCAGGAATGGGACTATGCCTGCTGCTCTTTGCATGCTCTTACCTAGCACAATGTTCTGTACCCCGGAAGCATTAAATGTATATCTGTTGATGTGGTAGCAACTTAGGCTTTCCTTTTGATGTCAGCATTTCAAAAAGAAGTTTCAGTAAACTTAAACCAAAGTTGGGTCTCAAGGAACACAAATCACGCCCCAATGGGTAAATTGAGGACTATTCTCACTACTCTGGAGTATTCTCACTATTCTCACCTTGGAGTATTCTCACTACCTCTCTCCCAAGAGATGAGGTGGAGAGAATTATGAAACCAAATTCCAGCATGCTGGGCCTCTCCTCCATTTTGGGCACACAGACTAGTCATGTGTGATCCACAGATCCTTTTCAGCGGGTCTAAGCGATCAAACCTATTTTCATAATAATACTAAGTTGTATTTGCCTTTGCATTGTGTTGACATTTATATTTATGTTGTAAAAGCAATGGTGGGTCAAAACTGCTAATGGACAAGTCATAGCCATGGCACCCAAGTGCACTAGAGGTCACTGGGAAAAACATTTGTGTGATGGATTTACAAGTGCAAGGAGCAACTTTTTCTTCATAGGACGCCATTTTTATTTGATAGAATGATTAACCAATGAGTTATTCCAAATTAGGTGTTCAACAGACATTGTCTCAACAACAAACAAGGTGAACCCATCATTTCATGAAAAACAAGGAGTAATATTTGTTGCCAATAATAACATGCAAGCTCTTCAGGGAAAGTTAGAAATTTGGAAAACTTGCCTAGCTTTCCAGTACTTCCAGGCTTTCTGATGATCAGTGGTGGTATTAAAAAATGGGACTTTGGGTCTTCTAAAATAAAATGAATCAAATCCCAACTTTTGTATCAACATGGACGGGACTGGAAGAGATTATGCGGAGTGAAATAACTCAAGCAGAGAGAGTCAGTTATCATATGGCTTCACTTATGTGTGGCACATAAGGAAAAACATGGAGGACATTGGGGAAGGAAAGGAAGGGTAAATTGGGGGAAGTTGGGAGGGGGAGACGAACCATGGGAGATTGTGGACTCTGAGAAACAAACTGAGGGTTTTGGAGGGGGTGGGGGATGGGCTAGCCTGGTGGTGGGTATTGAGGAGGGCACGTATTGCTTGGAGCACTGAGTGTGGTGCATAAACAATGAATCTTGGAACACTGAAAAAATTAAATTAAATTAAAAAAAAAAGAAATGAATCAACGTTTAGAAGATCCTTCTGCGGAACTCAGGAGCCAGTATTTTCCAAATGAGCAGCGTGTGATGCTACCACACAAGGTCAGGTGGAAAGGCCTGTTCAACATGGAAGACACACCCGTGATTTTAATCAGAGTGTGTATAGTTCATTGATATAGGTTCAGATTCCACACTGTAACTAACATTTTAAAAAGTACCACTTATTGGGGCACCTGGGTGGCTCAGTTGTTAAGCATCTCCCTTCGGCTCAGGTCATGATCCCGGGGTCCTGGGATCTAGCCCCGCATCTGGTTCCCTGCTCACCAGGAATCCTGCTTCTCCCTCTTCGACTTCCCCTGCTCATGTTCCCTTTCTTGCTGTGTCTCTCTCTGTCAAATAAATAAATAAAAAATCTAAAAAAAAAAAAAAAAAAGAAAGTACCACTTATTGAGTTTTGGTATAGAACCAAAGAAGAATATCCACAAGTACTTTAAGAGACTATTAAAAGGCTCCTCTTCTTCCCAACAGCACGATTTTGTAAGCCTGGGTTATGTTAATCTACTTCAACCAAAATAATCTTCTGATCCAATTTGAATGCAGGAGCAAAGATGGGAACATAGCTATTAAAAGAGATTTGCCAAAATATAAAACTGTGCTACTCTTCTTAACTTTTTTATTTTAGGAAATGTTATTTTTCCAAAAAATATATCTTTTATGTAAACTTGTGGTAGGTTTCTTCTTTTTAAAAATGAATAGTATATATTTTGAACGGTTCTCAGTTATAACTTCTAATATGGCAGACATCGACAGATGCACTCTACGTAAATGTAAACTCTTTGGAGTCCTCAGTAATTTTTGAAAGTGGAAGGGGTTCCTGAGACCAGGGGTTTGAACATTGTTATGATGGATGTCCTGAGAGTGAGAGCAGGAAATGAATGGGCTGTGGATCCTTCTTCCCAGGGGATGGTGAGTTACAGAATATATGCTAATTTGAATGGGAGTCACTATGGATGAGGAAGAAGCCCCTGGAAGAGTTATACGTTTTCTGAGTTGTCCAAGAAAGAATGGTGCTCTGAGTCGAAATAAAGTTGTTACAACCAGAGGGATCGGATCCCTTCACCCTTTGAGTTCTTCAGGCTACTGACAGTATAAATGCCCATCAATAGATCCTAACTGTAGGAGGCAAAGAGTGTTTTTCCTGATAGCCGTGTCCTTTTCTTCTCTCCCCACTGGTTATTTATTAATCTATTTTTATTTATTATTTTTTAAATTTAATTTTATTTTTTCAGTGTTCCAGGATTCATTTTTCATGCACCACACCCAGTGCTCCATGCAATATGTGCCCTCTTTGATACCCACCACCAGCCTAGCCTATCCCTCCACCCCCCTCCTTTCCAAAACCCTCAGTTTGTTTCTCAGAGTCCACAGTCTAATCACGTCAAAAAATGAGCAGAAGACATGAACACACACTTCCCCAAAGAAGACATACAAATGGCTAACAGACACATGAAAATATGTTCATCATCATTAGCCATCAGGGAGATTCAAATCAAAACCACATTGAGATACCACCTTACACCAGTTAGAATGTCTAAAATCAACAAGACAGTATACAACAAGTGCTGGAGAGGATATGGAGAAAAGGGAATCCTCTTACACTATTGGTGGGAATGCAAGTTGGTGCAGCCACTTTTGGAAAACAGTGTGAAGATTCCTCAAGAAATTAAAAATAGAGCTACCCTATGACCCTGCAATTGCACTACTGGGTATTTACCCCAAAGATGCAAATGCAGTACAAAGAAGGGCCACATACACCCCAATGTTCATAGCAGCAATGGCCACAATCACCAAACTGTGGAAATAGCCAAGATGCCCTTCAACAGACGAATGGATAAAGAAGATATGGTCCATATATACAATGGAATATTATGCAGTCATCAGAAAGGATGAATACCTAACTTTTGTATCAACATGGATGGGACTGGAAGAGATCGTGCTGAGTGAAATAAGTCAAGCAGAGAGAGTCAATTATCATATGGCTTCACTTATGTGTGGAGCATAAGGAAAAACATGGAGAACATTGGGAGAAGGAAAGGAAGGGTGAATTGGGGGAAATTGGAAGGGGAGACAAAACATCCACTCTGGTTAAGTGCACTTGCTTCTTTGTGTTTTACATATACTGTGTTTTACTCACAATTTCACTTCTTGGAAGCTTCTGGAGTTCTTTACGCCCCTGTAGTTTTCTCTCCCCTTTGAGGGTGGGCTTCTGCAGTCTGGGCCCCGTGCCTGTCCAACTGGATCCAGGCAGTGGCACCCCCAGCACCCAGTTGGGTACCCAGCAGATCTTCAGAATGTGTCTGCCAACTGAATGGATGAACATAGAGTTGTAATGGTGTTCACGACGAAGATGAAAATGTTAGGTGGGCTTGTTACTTAACAGCATATTCTGTGTGTCATTGCCACCCAAGCAGGGGCAACTGCTTTGGAAAACACCTCTGGTCTTTCAAAGGCCACGACAGAGCTAGGGGTTGTTGATCAAGCCAAAGTCTGGGAATTAGGAGACTGGGGTCTTTTCCAGGCTCTGCCTCTAACTAGCCGTGAGTCTTCAGTGCATTGATGTCTTGCCTTCTATCAGGTAAAGACAGAAAATGTTCTCAGGATACAGAAACAATCACACAGATGAGAATTTTTGATCTATCACTTGTCTGAAGTGCTAAAGCACCTCAGTTATAAATTTGCCCTCAGAAGGGTTTTTATTTCAGAGCTGAGAATGGTAATGAAGTTAAAGTATCTAGTTGGGCGTGCATTCTCTAAGCAATAAGTAAGACTCTTTAAGAAGTGAAACAAGAGGGGCGCCTGGGTGGCTCAGTGGGTTAAAGCCTTTGGCCCAGGTCATGATCTCTGAGTCCTGGGATTAGCCCCGAATCAGGATCTCTGCTCGGCGGGGAGCCTGCTTCCTCCTCTCTGTCTGCCTGCCTCTCTGCCTACTTGTGATCTCTCTCTCTCTGTCAAATAAATAAATAAATAAAATCTTAAAAAAAAAAAAAGAATTGAAACAAGATACAGTGGGGACTGAGAAACTAATGCGTCTCACCTTGCCTTCGACCAATGAGACTTAGGACCTCAGTCAATAGCTTTTTACTGATCCTCATATGCACAAGGAGGGCCTGGACTGCTGTAGGGGTCTGGTAAGCTCACAGGATGATCAGATTCTGCAACATGCTTGTCCTTTCTGGGCCTCAGTCTCCTCATTTCCAGAATGCGAAGTTAGAAAAGATGTTCTTCCAGAACCTTTTTAGGTCGAAACATCTGTGACTTTAGTCAACCGTGGAACCATTTCCAGCTTCTCTTTTGTACATCTTGGGGGGATGGCATTTAAAATAGTTTAAGATTTAACCACAGTTAAGCCCTGCACAACTTCTTTCTTCCTCAGAAGGTGAATAATGAGATACTTCAATAAGAGGGGGAAGAAGAGCAAATGTCTCAGGTAGTTTGAAAGCCTGAGTCTGTGCATGATTCTCTCTCACTCAGCATTAAACCATCTCGAGGTAGGCACACATCAAATTGCCTCCGCTCATCGCAGAAACTCATCCTTTCTTTACATATGGCTTCATTTGAGGGACTGATTAATTTTTCATGCTTGTAATTCCCTGTCTCAGTTTCATGCGATGACTTGACTGCTAAGGCCTATCATAAATCCAATTATTTTTTACAAGTCCTACTATTTTATGAGCAACTCGGATGCATGGATGAGGCTGCTCATTAGTTCTGATGGCAAAGCCAAGGAAAGCTCCCTGTGTTCTTTGGGGCCCTTTCTCCCCTCTTCCTCCTCTTCCTTGGCCGTATTCTACCCTTCTTCCCATGGTTGATAAAATCAGAGATCAAAATGTTTTTGAACTAGCATAGCAAAGGGCTCCTGGTTTGACAGATCCCAGGGAAGAATCTAATTTCAAAGGCTGAGTTCATCACCACCTTAAAAAGGAAAGAAGTTTAATACGAGGAAATCTATTTCTAGATTTAGATTTAGATTCTAATCTAATCTATATCTAGTTCCCAGGGTTCAACTCAAGTCTGTTAGCCAAAGTAGCTGAACTTTCAAGGTCTCAAGAGGGAGAAGAGCTGCACAGACCTGAACAACACTCTGTATTTTGAAAGTGGGTTGCAGACCCCTGGGGTTGATGCATGTCCATGGAAAATTTCTCTGTTTGGAAAAGAATAAAAAAATAAGTTCTGTTTTGAACTAATGTGTGATCCTCTTGAGGCCCGAGTCCTTTAGTTCAACACCAACATTTATTTTCCTGTGTTTATTTTCTTTTCTACACTTTCTTTTAGATTGTAAAATCTGAAATTGAAGGACATAGTTACCATCTTTGTGTGTTACCATCTTTGCGTCTCCTGTTTCTAGCCCAGTACACGGTACATAGAAAGATCTTACTGAATGCTGAATGGATGAGTTGGCTCTGTTTTCCAATATGGCAGCCCTTGTCATGCTAAAAGGGAATGCTAATTTTTAGAGAGTGGAATTTAGGCATATTTAACCCCCCCTGATAATTTCCAGGCACTAACTGAAGAGCAAATGCTACTCAGAGTAATGGAGTCTGGAAAATTTAAATCGCTTGACACTCAAGTCATATAGCAGTATTAGAACAAAAACAAAATGGAGTGCCTGGGGGGCTCAGTGGGTTAAGCCTCTGTCTTTGCTTCAAGGGTCCTGAGATCAAGCCCCGCACAGGGGGTGCTTCCTGCTCAGTGGGAAGCCTGCTTCTCCCTCTGCCCCTTGCCCTGCTGTATTCCTTCTCTTGCTTTTTCTCTCTGTCAAATAAACAAATAAAATATTTAAAAAATAAAAGAACAACAACAAAACAATTGGAGTGGCCTGATGTTGGAAGCACTGCCTTTCATGGAAGTCTTTCCTCTTCATTTACCAAAGATTTATTGAGCACCTGTTGTGTGCCTTGAACTCTGCTAGGTTCCAAGGATGTAAAGTTAAGTAAGGCAAGGCTCTTTCCCACTAAATTGAGGGTGATGAATTGGGTTTGAAGGTTTAGGGGCAGAAAAAGAATGTCCAGTTCAATTTGAATTTCAGATAAACTAGGAATAATTTTCTAGAATATTTGTATTATAGTATGTCTCATGCAATAAGTGGGACATAGTTACATTAAAGAATTCTTTCTACTTTACCTAAAATTCAAATTGAACTGGGCATCTTGTAATTTATTCCTGGGCCTTCTGTAGCACCCACTGTACAATAGTACAAATGACTGTATCAATAGAATGTTGTCTGAGTTCAGGGGAGACAATCTAATTCTGCCTGAATAAGTCCAGGAAAATTTCTCAGTGGCATTCAAATAGTAGGTATGAACTCATTTGATCTCTCTTAATAGTGATCATTCTCTCATTTTTCAGAAGAGGAAATTGAGAGTCAGAGGGTAAGTAACGTGCTCGAGTTCACTTAGCTAGTAAGCTGTGCTGGGATTAGAGCCCAGGGAGTCTGAATTCTTAAGCACTTAATCACACTTTACCACTATACTATACTTCTATTGAAGATCCTAACAACCCAGCATAATAGTCTATTTATTTGCTATTCAAAACATTTTCATATCAGGGAGCTTAAATCTTTCATGTGACACATAGAGGGGCTGAGAAAATCAATAATAAATCCCCTTACTTTCAAACAATGGGGTTTTTAAAATTTTTATTTTTATTATTTATTTATTTATTATTTATTTATTTATTTGTTAATCAATGAGATTTTTTGTTAATTTTTTTTCTCCCCAAATATGTTTATTTTAATTTTTCAGTGTTACAAGATTGATTGTTCATGCACCACACCCAGTGCTCCATGCAATACGTGCCCTTCTCGATACCCACCACCAGGCTCGCCCCCCCAACCTCCTCCCCTCCAAAACCCTCAGTTTGTTGCTCAGAGTCCACAGTCTCTCCTGGTTCATCACCCCCTCCGATTTTCCCCCATTCGCCCTTCCCTTCCTTCTCACGACGCCCTC